>VYZW01030564.1:185715-214592 GCA_013401315.1 Balaeniceps rex | reverse complement strand
TTTGTCAGCACTGTTTTAATATCCCCTAATGACTTCATATTTCAGGCCTGACATTAAAGGAGACGCTGTGAGAAAGGAAATGGTCTTATCACCGTGTACATTTTTTTCTTTTTTTGAACAAAAAGTGTCCTTCCAGGCCTGACCAAGGTTAGGTGTCATTTAACTCAGACAGACAGGTACCACAAGACTTGGAAGGGCCCTATCACCCTACCCAAACTTCACCTGGCTACTGACCAGCATGGTCTGCTGGGATTTTCTCTTTTTACAGTCCCACACAACAGCAGAAGAAATTCAAAGTCATCAGTCACCAAATTCCCACCCTCCACAGCTCATCATGGACTTGTCTCCAGTCTCAAAGCACAATCATGTGGGAAAAATATGGGAGAAACTTGAGATACAATTGCAGCGAATGCCTCCCTTAAGTAAAAGCAGGTTAAACCCCACAAAGCTGAAGGTCTTTTGATTCACAAGGACATGCACAGCACCGATATCCTAATCTGTCTTGGGGACCACAAACTTACAGATGAGAAGCTGATAGGATAAGAGCATCAGCAAAGAATGCTTCATGTGTGAATTTGCTTTGTAAAGGAAGACGAAGGAGAAATTATTTCTCTAGTTATGATGCTTGGCCCAGAACAAAGGGAAGTGAGCAAATCTGTGATTTTTCTGTCAACAGTTCTCTCCTTCCTCCCTTGTGCTCATCTTGTATTTCTTGGAATAGCACACTCAAGCTGCAAGCCTGGAAGATGAGGAACTTGAATTCAGTTACAAATGTTGGAAAAACATGGCTTTTATACTTCTAATGAGTACAGTATTTTAGACCTTTATGTCTCAAATAGGTTATGAAGATTTTGTATTAGGTAATAAAAGCAACTTAGCACAAGCATTTAACCCTTTCTCCTGAACATATATGCACTTGATAATTTTTATTCAAGGAGGAAGTGTATAAGGTAAGGGCCAGGAGAAGGATCAACTGTAGCCATCACAGAAGGTAGTGCAACCCATCATTGTCCTAGAGCTCCCTTTATGGGGTTAACCTCGTTTTCTTAGACACCACTGCCTCTCTCCTCACAGTTCTGCCACACATTAAATGTCTTTGAGCTGATAAACACTGGCATTATTCACCAAGGGAAGCATTTCCTCACTGTGAGGTCTGCAGCAAGTTTTATCCCTGCTCAGTTTCCTACAGTGGCTTGATCAATCAGGGGGAGATCCTGAAATAATGTTGACTTTTTGTCAGTGAAGGGCTTTGTCTTGAGAGCTGGATTCTATTAGTTTTTTTCATTGAAGATTATGATAGGTGAGCAATATGAGGAAAATAACATCCTCCACCAGTTAATATCACGTTTGATGCTTTGGTGTCTAGAGTTAGATTAATTCACATGAGGGTGAAGTGAAGAAGCAAGAAACAGCTAATAAGAAAATTAGCTTTTCCTCTGTCTTACACAGCTTTGCAAATCATGAATAATTCCATTAATTGTAAGGTGCTTGCACCTACTCTGGTAATAGTAAAAAGAAAATTAAATCTTTAGCTAACAAAATAACATTTTTTTTTTCTGAAATTTTAGGGTAACCCATAAATGGCTCTTTATAAGCATCATACTGAGAATTGTAGAGAGACATGTTCCTCTTTGCTAGATCGCCTTTCAGCAAAACACAAACAAGTAATAACTGTAAAGACTGAATCAGTTACTAATTTTATTACTGAGCAAAATCCTTGCCTCAAAGTCAATGGAAATCTTACTTTAAAGGTCTGGAGAACTAACAGGTTTTACTTTTTCCATTAAAATTTAGGGCTAATGATTTCACCATAGATTTTTTTTTTGATGGATACACAGTCACAGCACTTGAATATTAAAAGCTGCTCTATGATCTCCCGAAAGCCATCCTAGTGTCATTGCAAGCTTGTGCCATGTTTCATGCAGATTTTAAATTTTCAGGAGACTGCTGAAACTATGCCCTATGTGAAGCACACAGTAAAAGCATGCCTAGGGTGAAATAGATATTTCCAGCAGGCTGAACACCTCTTTGAATGAACTGCCTTTGCAGCTAATAAAAGTCTTGAGTTTTTCCTCCAACCAGCCTGTCTCTTGTGCACTGCTGTGCTCTACAGAATTCAGCCTTATATAATCAGAGGTCAGCATAACACTGCCAGCATAGTTGGTACTTAGTCTCCATTTTGCAGCTCTGACAAATACAGATTTACATAATAGTCTTTCATTACTATAAAACATCATTATTCATGACAAGCATATTTCCAGTCTTCACAACAGAACAAAAACTTGTATTATTTCCATTGTCCCAGTATTTTCAGCTTTTGTTGTACAAAAATTAGTTTCACTATTGCTAGCTAGAAAGTGAAGAGGGATTATTTTCTTCATATGCATTAACTCAATGACAGTTGAAACTCACCTGAGAACTGAGAAAGAAGAAAACTAAGATTCCTGTTTCCAGTCACATGTAAGAGCCAGAGAGAAGGCAATGATATCTACCACTGCCAAAATGTGGCAAATTTAGGCCTAGGTCTTTCAGTCTATTCCTATATATATTCTAACACTATTTTCACCTGTTGATGTCTTTCCTTCTTTCATATAAAGCTTTCTGTCCTCCGGTACATCATTCTTGCTTCTGGTCTTCATAACTTAGGTATCCAATAATCAAATTTCCAAATACTAATAAAATGTCTGTATTTTAATAAAATTTTTTAAAGTTTGAAAATGTAAACCCTGTGCCTAACATATTTCAGGTACTTTAATAAAATTTTAATACTTTATTGTAAATTTTTAATAAATTATAATTTTTATCCAAAATCCAAATCCAAAAAAACCCCACATCTTAGCACCTAAGAAATGTGGCACCCATTAGAATAACCTCACTAGTCTAAATAAGTCTATAGAATTAATTTTATGAATATATATGAACAGAACTATGGGCAGGCCCCATCCAAGACATACAGACCCTGTAGGTGCCAGCAGAAGTTCCCTGACTGGTCCTCCAGTCTGGTTCTGGCCTTGTTACCTGCCAGGAATCATTGAGGAACTTACACAGACTTACCTGTGTGCCTGGATTACTCAGTGAATATGTTGAAAATTTTCATTTCCCTGACAGAGTATCAAGTTGGAGGAAGACAGAGATCACAACCCATATTTACATGAACAATTTTTTCTTAATAAAGCTGTTATTAATAATAAAATCAAGCTGTTAATTTTAATAGTAGATAACTACACACAATACAGCCACTTCACACAGCTCACTCATATGCACACCTAATTGTGACACACTAACTTGTAGTTACTAGATTGGAGCAACAGCTGGGAGGCCACCCCCAGCCATTTCATCAGAAGCAGAGGATTGTACTGATACAACAAGGGCTTCCAGGCAGGTGTTCAGGAAGGGCTTGAAGCGGTCCCTTGTTTCAACTGGTGTATAGATATACCTGTATACCAGGTATAATTCATGTGAATAGTCTTGATCTGGAGTCTATGTACAATGAGTTCCTTACATGCATTTTGTAACGCATATAATCTTACTTCCATTCTCTAGGAAAAAAAAATGTAATTTTGGAATAAATTTCTTGCCAGGAAGCTCCAGGTTTACTTTGTGGGACCATTCCACATTAAACTCACTATTTGCAATGAGATCTTTCAATCAGCTTGTTCACAACAACATAGTTTCAAAACCAACAAAAGGACACTGAAAAGACAAGCGCATTTCAGATTTTATCTGAATAATCCTGAGCTACTCTTAGTACTGGCCTACCTTTATGGAGCTGGATCCCTCTAATGATCTCAGGAAAAAACAACAACACAAACCAACATGAAACAGTGCTTCTAAGCCCAGTTGAACATTGAGACTGGGCAATGAAGGTAGTGAGTTGCCACTAGATGACGGAGAGCGTCCCCACCTTTGATCTTACCTCGGTGGAAAGCAGCAGAGAGGCCCTTTGAAAGCACTGAACATGACAGTCTCTCCCTGCCTTCTCCCCATTACCTCATGGATGGGCCTCTCACAACAAGCAGAAGGAAACTGGGCCAGGGCCAGGTGAAGTGCCGATAGCCAGGTTTTATGTGCGCAATTTAACAAAGATTGAGAACTGTATGTGGGGAGAGGGAAGGGAGAAGATGCTCTCTGTCTAATCTTAAAAATACATTGTGATGCCAAAATAGGACTGTAGCAAAGTGAGTACAGTTCACATGCATCACTAGCCACGCAGTAAGACCAGTGCCAACAGAATGTGCCTCGTGCTTTCTTTGCCAGGAGCTCAGCTTCTCAGGGAGGAGAAAACATGCTTTCTGCTACATTTCACAGGTTGTGGGGCCTCCCATGGCCTGTCAATGAACCAGTTCTTTGGTCAGGGGTACAACCTGCTGTGCTAAAGCTCACTGCTTTCCCTCTGACCACCTGCGCTGGCCTAGACATGCACTAACTTAACATATGATGCAGGCTGAGGAAGAAATTTTGTGTTTAAAATTGTTTTGTCCATGAAACATTCAGCATACAGACACAGAGTTTGTACAAATACCCAAAGATCTCATAAGCCCAGCACCCCAGGCTCTACCCTATGTATTTTAACAATTTATGCACTTAAATGCATGAGGTTGATATTCTGCCAGCTGGCCACCATTTATTTCACTTTAATGGAATCAGAAAGACATGAAGCAACTTTTACAACCTTTAAGTAAGCCAAGACTAGCCACCCAGATCTTTTTATATTATAATGTCCTATTAATCACTGCCCTCCCTAGTTTTGCACAGTATGTTCTGCCCTCACAACTGAGCTGAGCTTGTGGCCAGGAAGATTACCTTACCCTTAAATTCAAAATGTTTTCTGTCCTGCTCAGTTCTGATCTGGGGAAGTAGATTAACCGATTCAGCAGCAAAAGTCTTCTGCCAAGTGAAATTTTCATCCATCTTTTTCTACCTGAACAAGATCCCACCAGCTCCTTGCCTACATCCCCTTAGAGAGACTTAATAGGCCTACTCCCACTGCTCCATCTCACTACTCTCCAATAAGCAGAGAATTAACTCCTTGCTTCCTGAACTTCAGCAGAAGAGTTGACGATGGATGTTAACAAAGAGGAATGGAAATAGCTGTGTGCCCTAAAAACTGTGTGTTAACATCACATCAGAACTGCTGTTTGGGACTGGCTTCCCCATTGCACAGAACGTACACTACTGGCTTGTCAACAGCCATTCTTCATAGTTATCAAGTTATGAGCAGCTCCATCTGACATGTTGAGAATGTTATAAAAAAATAATCTAATCTTACAAATAACCTATAAGCTTCAGTGTGTGGCCAATGTACTCTACCTCAGGCTTCTGGTATGTGGGGTGAGGCAGTCACAGAAATAGGTCAGCATCCATTCAAGCACTTCCAATAACTTTTTCATTGTCTTCTCCATTTGTACCAAAGATTGTGTATATAGGCAGGCCCTGCATATGTATAGAGAAAGCTGAGACACATAATAGAAGGAAAGCTGCTTAGAGGTGCTTAAACCAGTGGGTACTAGAGATGCTTGGGTCAGTGCTTACTGGAGGGTGATAAGAGCTGTTCAGGTCAGCACTAAATAGCTGTTTGGTACAAGGGTTACAGCTGGAGGTCAGCTGGAGAGATGTAATTGTATCCATACGTGCTGCGCTTTGTGGGCTGATAAAGGTAAAGCATGTGGGGTTACAAAGGTATCTGAGTTCTGCTTGGTGGGCAACATGTGATCATCCCTGAGAACAGTTCTTCTGCTGACTCAGAAGACGTGTGGAGCCTGGTCTAAGCCTAAGCCTAGCCTCGAATACTGCAAGCACTAGCCACTAATTGCTGGCTCCTCTACCCCAGCCTGGGTGACAAGGAGATGACAGCAAGAGAGGCCACGGGCAAAGCAGCACCTTCTGGCAGCTGGAACAGCAGCACTGCTTCTGCATTCCTCCTGCTTGAGTACCGCCTCAGCCTGGCAGCAGGAGCTCATGATACGGCTGCTCACTGCAGGCTTTCACAGATCAGACCCATTATGTTCTCTCACTGTGTCTAACAGGGACTAATGCCCAAAGCTGCATTGGTCTTGAAAACAGAGGTGGGCCAGAGTTGCAATATTCAAGCACAGTCCTTTTTCCAAAAGCAGGATGTCTTAGCATGAGGCTTGTTTCAGAGCCAGCTGCATTGCATTGACTTCTTGGAAGAAGTGTTCTGAAAGGTTTTTGACCTTTCTTTCCCATTTGGGGACAAAAGTGTTTCAATCATATCATCCAACACCTAAACATGAACAGATTCCCACTGCCAAGTTTGAGAGCCAGAAGAATCATTTTAAAATAGCAAGCAGCAATTTATGTGACAAGGCAAAATTACATGAGTTGCCAATGAATAGCCAACATCACCAACAGACAATACTCACTTGTCCATAAAGCTTTAAATCGTAAATTACAAGATAAGTCCTTGCCTTGGCAGTGCTCTGAGAGACTCTATATATGCTTTTAACTCCCACTGCTGTCCTGCTGCTGGAAATGTAAAAGCCTGGAGTTAACAGCTAACCTGAGCTCAAGTGCTCTTGTTTGTCGTCTTTGTGCTGAAAGTGTCTGCTGTTGGCCTGTTGTGGGTTGATTACAAGTGCCCTCACAATGATTATTAATGTTATGGTGGATCAAATTTACTTGTATGAAGCTCTGTCAAGGTTAAAGACACCAGGGATGAGTTTGAATGGGTACGTTTAAAATGGACACACAAAGAAATTTGGAGGTGCCTGCCCCATATGCCCTTCTTACCCCATAAAACAGCATCTGCAAGAAAGTGCAGATTATGTAACAGATCTCCTCTGAGAAATTACCTTTCTACCTCTGTTTTTGATACTAAGACAACTTCATTCACGTATTTTATGTTCCAACAAAAACATAAATTCTGGATGAAGGAGAAGAGTCACAACTTTCCTCTGATGATCCTCCCTGCTGTCCTAGGGCTACATAAACAAAACGAGAAATTAATGACAGAAAGCCTACTTGAGGAGATCCTTCAGAAGGGTAAAGATGGGCTAATCGAAACAAAGACAAATGTGCTGACGTTTTCTAGAGCTAAGAGGAGTTTGGCATCTCAGGAACTCTTGGAGAGGTGTCAGATGCTCGGGATTAAGATTGGCATGCAAAAAGGAGCCAGGAGGGCCTGGAGACACAGAAATGCATGTTAAAACAGGCAGAAAGATGCTGTTCCTGGTTCTGGTATTTGTTTTGTTGGGCACCACTCATCGAAGGAAGGCAAATAATTTGCTGAGTACATAGAAGGATTTAGTGGGTCTGAGGTGCTGATTCCTCAAGCCCAAACACTTCGCATGCCCAGTCCTAGGAAAGAGACTGGGAAAGAGTCTTGGGAAAGCCCCAGTTCACTGTACTTAACCCTCAGAATCTCTTAACAAACAGCAATGACATGCTTCTGGAGGCAACCTGCACAATCCCATCAACTGGGCCAGGGGAGACAGTGAAAAATTCACTTGGAAAGCATCAAAGTGTGTGGACAGTCCCCACACATTTTGGAGGAGCTGGTTCTTTGAGATCTAGCTGTTGCTCAGTTAGATGGGTCATAGAAACAGCTCTTAATTCGCCCCAGACAGAAGATTAGGATACCAAGCAAGCACTTTCAGAAAGATTCAGGACCTTGCACTAATTATTTTCTGTTGTTTATTCTGCACAGAGGTCTCATGCAAAACTCTCTGCCCTCGGGATGATACAGTAATATGAATTCACTCACATGAACTCACTCATGATCTGACCTGGCAAAAAGGGCAATTAAATTGTTCAAAACCAAAGTATTCTAGAAGTTGGGGAAAAACCTCACGTAATTGATTTTATTAATATTGTTTACACAGCTTTCTAGATATGGCCTACCTACATGAAGTACAAATAACCAAATAATGTATGTGACAGTAGAACTCACACTTTCACTGAATCAGCTATGCAGGGAATATCGATCAGCTCTCTCTTAATAACAAAATAAAGCTGACACCGCCCTCATCCATCCAGAAATAGCAAAGCAGGAATTGTGAATTTCTCTGTAAACTGAAAATCAAACTAATTCAGCAGAAATACTTTGTTACAGTCCATCCAATAAACATATTATAGATCTTACAAGAATGAGGAGTCACTTTCCTATTCATAGTTGGCATTTGTTTACCAAGTCTTTGAAATTCCTCCGAATCTGATGAAGAATGGGCTGGATAAATGGATTGTGAGGTGGACTGAAAACTCGCTGAACTGTCAGGCTCAAAGGGTTGTGATCAATGCACAAAGTCCAGCTGGAGGCCATCACTAATGGTGTATGCCAGGGGTTGATACTGGGGCCAATAGTATTTAACATATTCATTAATGGTCTGGACAATGGGACAGAGTGCACCCTCAGAAATTTTGCAGATGATACAAAATTGGGAGGAGTGGTTGACATACCAGATGGTTGTGCAGCCATCAGAGGGACCCTGACAGTCTGAAGAATGGGCAAGGGGACCAATAGGTACCTCATGAAATTCAACAGAGTAAAATGCCAAATCCTGCACCTAGGGTGGAATAACCCCATACACCAGTACAGACTGGAGGCCAACTAACTGGAAAGCCACTCTGAAGAAAGGGATCTAGGGATTCTGTTTGAACGTGAGCCAGCAATGTGCCCTTGTGGCAAAGAAGGCAAATGGCCTCCAGGACTGGATGAGGGATAGCATTGCCAGCAGGTTGAGGAAGGTGATCCTTCCATTCTGCTCAGCACTGGTGAGATCCTACCCAGAGTCCTGTGTCCAGCACTGGGCTCCCCAGCACAAGAGACATGAACATAGTGGAGCAAGCTCAGTAAAAGGCCACAAAGACGATTAAGGGATTGAAGCACCTATCATACAAGGAGAGGTTGAGACAGGTAGAATTGTTTACCCTGGAGAAAAGAAGGCTCAGGAGGGATCTTATTAATGTGTATAAATGCCTGATGGGAGGAAGTAAAGACGACAGAACCAGATTCTTCTCACTGGTATCCAGTGACAAGGCAGGAGGCAATGGGCACACATTGAAACACAGGGAACTCCATTTAAACATAAGAAAAGTTTAGTGTGACGGTGGTCAAACACTGGAACAGGTTGTTTAGAGTGGTTATAGAGTGTCCATCCTTGGAGATAACTCACAAACATGACTGGACATGGTCCTGAACAACCTGCTCAAGTTGACCCTGTTCTAAGCAGGGAACTTGGACTAGATGATCTCCAGAGGTCCCTTCCAACCTTGTGAATCTCCACTGGACTTTAGACTCCTACCTTGCTAGATCTATTGCTTTTTGTAGGTAGTAAGCTCCATGATGTGGGCTAAGAGAAGACACACAAGAGGTACTTCTTAGAACACACTGTTTCATCACAACTTTAATCAATGGCTATGTATTGTTCCATGTATTTGTGTATTCTGGCTGATGCCTCCCTATGTATTTTTATATTCACGTAAGTGTTCAGCAGTGTCCCAGATTCAACTTTTTAAGCCATAACAACCTTGTGCTCCCCAAGTAGCAGAACATGAAATATCCATACAAGGTTGACATCTAGTTAAGTTTATGTCAGTTCTGAACTCACTGCACTCTTGAAGGTTATTCAGAAACAGAAAGAGGCAGATACAACAATAAAGGAACCTTTCCTTCAGCTACTTTGACATGTTATTTTACCTCTGTAAATCTAAAAGAAAACAACATTTTCCAGGGACATGGTTTAGTATTTTCACTAACTAATCTCTTCCTTTTTCTTCATTTTCACTTTTCACATTTCCAGCAAACACAGCAGTATTCTAAGCCAAAATGCAGAAAACCCAAACCACTTACAAGCAAAGTGTCTCCTTGAGCTGCTATCACTGGTCTTTTTGCTAACCACGTATTCAAGTACACATTTCCTCAGAGCCTGCCTTTGTGAGATCATTTTTTATTATCAATTCAGTATTTGTTTCTCTTGCAGTCCATAGAATGCAAAAGCTCCAGCAATGCAATGGGGGAGGTGAATCAAAACAGACAGTGGATCTTTACTTGTTGTCACAGATATGATCTACCCTCTGGGTAGACCTTTCATACTTGGAAAAGCCAGAGGGAAAGGCTACCTCCATGTTAGTGGAAGTAAAAAAGCCAGATGTCTGGTGTCTACAAAGAAGAAGGTTCTTTGAGATGGGTCTTCAAATGAAACATTTCCCTTCTTTGGCTAAACCAGACGAAGTATGCTGACTTACGAGGTATTCTGCAAAATTCACCCAACAAAGAGGGCAGAGATGGAAGATACAAGAACTGTACTGGGTCAGACCAAAGGTCAGTCTAGCCTGACAACTTTTCTCCTACACTGCCCAATAGTCACTGAATGTGCAGTCCCAGAACAAATTCAATTCTGGAACAGTTAGCCTGAATAGAGACATCTAAACAATTCATCCTGAAGTCTGTGCTGCTATAAACAGAGACCGATGACAGATACCTAGGGACAAGTGTAAGAATATGGTAGTGCTACATCCCATGTGAGAGGAGCCTGGTCTAACTTCCAAAGTAACCAGCTATGGCTTGTGGAAGAAGATATTCCAGTGAGGCTATATTACATACACTATGACTTTAAAGGCATTAACGACAGACAGGCATTTGTGTATTTAAAACAGATCAAACAACAGCTGCAATATCCCCTTCCATTCCAGATCCCACTATGATCATAAGCTAAGTAGAGCACAATGACAAGTATGCTGTGCTCATACACCTGTGAGGAGTTCCCAGCCGGTAGTGGAAACTGGAAAGCTGTCAACAAGAACACAGTGAGCCCAAAGATGTCCCAAAGCCTCAGTAAGAAGTATGAACCTGGGGAATTTGTGCAACTGTGGTTGGTACTGGACAATGTTGTCAGACTGGTTGCATGGTCTCCTTCCCTGATGGATGGCACCTTGACTTTGGGAGGGCCACATCATCCCAGCAGAATGGCTATGCAGAACACTCACTGCCTCCTGCCTGCAGCAGCTCAGGCAGTGCTTTTGAGCAGTGACTGGGGAGCCAGCTGAGGAGGAGAAGAAGGTGGAACCACACCTGAAGTGGGATCTGCTGCCACTAAGAAGTGGTCCACAGAACCCCTCTATTTGACAGGGAGAGGTAGATGGCCATCATACTCCTCCTCTCTCCATTGGAGGACTCTGCAAGGGAGGGAAAAGCAAGCTGGACAGCCACATATGTCTGTGGATACAATGCAATTCTCTGAGCACTCTGTAGGGTAACTGGAGAACTGACACATATCCACCTGTCCTAATTTTTGTGAGAAACAAGCTCTGAACTGTGTGGCCCACCAGACCACAGTGAGGAGCAGGCCCAAGAGGTAAGCCTGAATTTGCCATCAGAGACATCTGGGAAAGCTCCTGGAGCAAAGACTCCAGAGCCCACTGGAGAACATGTTCTCCTCCGCACCCTACCCCAGGTGACCCCAGGGTCCCAAAGTCAGTGGTAGGGTCAGTGGTGTGTTCTGACATGAAGACCTCTTCAAATCTCTGAAAGAGCGCACACTGCCCATGAAAAATTATTGTTCTCCCAGTTTTTCAAGAATTGAGCCTTTATCTTCTTGAATATAACATAACACTACTTGTTGGTCTGCTTGCATGAGGCATAGAAATTCTGATTTTGCTATGGAGTTATCTTTTCACCAGAGAAACTTTCAGACTTCTCACTGTACAGGTCGATGACAAGCACTGTTTCTTCAGTCTCAGGTTATATCTAACTGGATCTTCAGGGAGCCTGAAGGAGTTTGTCTCAACTGCAAAAGACTGTAGCAGGAAGGACAAATACTTAAATAAGAGAGGCTGCTAGAAGACAGGAGGGGTTCAGCGAGGGTAGATTGCAACACAAATAGGACAGCTAAAGAAATTAACACATTTCAAGCTAGGAGAAGGATGGAGAAAGGAGCAGCAAAGACACAGAGATGAGGGATGGCAGCTAATGGCAAATATGAAAGCACATATGAAGAAGCACTTCTCACCTCTGGGCCTGGGAAGATCCTCCAAGAAGCTATGCTAAGTCACATAGAGGACAGGGAGGTGATTCAAGACAGCTGGCATGGATTCACAAAGGGCAAGTTTTGCTTGACCAACCTAGTGGCCACCTATGACGGAGTGACTACATCAGTGGACATGGGAAGAGCTATGGATGTCATCTATGTGGACTTCTGTAAGGCCTTTGATACGGTCCCCCACAACATCCTTCTCTCCAAATTGGAGAGATATGGATTTGATGGATATGGACTGTTTGGTGGATGAGGAACTGGTTGGATGGTCACATCCAGAGGGTAGTGGTCAACAGCTCAATGTCCAGATGGAGATCAGTGACAAGTGGTGTCCCTCAAGGGTCCGTACTGGGACCAGTACTGTTTAATATCTTAATCAATGACATAGACAGTGGGATCGAGTGCACCCTCAGCAAGTTTGCAGATGACACCAAGCTGAGTGGTGTGGTTGACATGCCTGAGGGACAGGATGCCATCCAGAGGGACCTGGACAAGCCTGAGAAGTGGGCCCATGTGAACCTCAACAAGGCCAGATGCAAGGTCCTGCACCTGGGTTGGGGCAACCCCCAGTATCAATACAGGCTGGGGGATGAAGGGATTGAGAGCAGCCCTGCGGAGAAGGACTTGGGGGTACTGGTGGATGAAAAGCTGGACATGAACCAACAATGTGCACTCACAGCCCAGAAGGCCAACTGTATCCTGGGCTGCATCAAAAGAAGCGTGGCCAGCAGGTTGAGGGAGGTGATTCTGCCCCTCTACTCTGCTCTCATGAGACCCCACCTGGAGTTCTGCATCCAGCTCTGGAGCCCTCAGCAAAGGAAAGACATGGATCTCTTGGAGCAAGTCTGGAGAAGGGCTACAAAAATGATCAGAGGGATGGAACACCTCTCCTACGAGGAAAGGCTGAGAGAGTTGGGGTTGTTCAGCCTGGAGAAGAGAAGGTTCTGGCGACACCTTATTGCGGCCTTTCAGTACTTAAAGGGGGCTTATAAGAAAGATGGGGGTCAAACTTTTTAGCAGGGCCTGTTGCAATAGGACAAGGGGTAATGGTTTTAAACTAAAAGAGAGTAGATTTAGACTAGATAGAAGGAAGAAATTTTTTACAATGAGGGTGGTGAAACACTGGAACAGTTGCCCAGAGAGGTGGCAGATCCATGGAAACATTCAAGGTCAGGCTGGACAGGGCTCTGAGCAACCTGATCTAGTTGAAGATGTCCCTTCTCACTGCAGGGGGGTTGGACTAGATGACCCTTAAAGGTCCCTTCCAACTCAAATTATTCTATGATACCATGATTCTATGTTGCAAGTGTTCTCCATAGTTTGAGAGTCTTCTAATGGTACAGGATTGTTCAGGACACACTGGAGGGCTTTGCAGTATTAAGAACCGATCTTTGCTTCAGACTTTAGTGGCTCCTTGTGGGTTGGATGCATCTGGTGCAAGTTTTGGGGTTTTTTCCAAAGGATTTCATATGTGGTTCACACATGCCAGAATCACCCTGTAAGATGAACCAGCATGCAGCAAATGAGGGCAACCAGATCTGCTTTAAAAGCACACTACTGCTCAGAAACAAAGCGCTAAAGTAGATGCCATCAATGTTTGTTTAAGGCCACTGTCTCTATCTCTACAATAGTTTGTGGATCAAGTCTCAACTAGAGTGAAGACTGAATATCCATCTTTGAAGCATTCTGAAGCTGTACTCTAGGACAATCCAGTTCACAAATACCGGGACAAGGAACTTGCAAGAGTTCAATGTTCTTCCTAGGGCATCTGCCTGGAAAACAGGCTTCCAGAGATCAGGCGATTGCTGCATGACCTTCCACAAAATGTTGCTTCCCCTTTGAAGTGCCTTGTCTACCACAGGAATCACATTAACAATACTGACACACTTCGTCTATCCTTTAATAAACAAGTTTTCCCAGCAGGAAGATAACAAAATAAAACCAGTAAAAGCTAAAAAAAAAAAAACATAACCAAAATCCACCACCGCCAAGGAATTATTAGCCTATTAGCTCTGTCTATGCTACATAGATACCAGTGAGGAATTTTATTAACACTGTCTATGCTACATGGAAGGTGTTCAAGTAGCAGTGTATTTACTGTACATGAAAAAGTGCTGAAAGCAATGGATGGTTCCATTTTCATTTAAATAAAAAATTTCCTTGTGTAGTGTCCCTTCATAAAACCAAAATCCTAGAAAGATTGTATTTAAAAGATGCATGAATGTGACACCTCATGGAATTTGAAATATTTTATAGTTATTTTATTGTTACAAAATTTTTATATTTATGCTAATATCTATTAATATAAAAATGTGATTCTTTTTCACCAGTGTGACAAAGACATTAGTGTTACGTTGTTGAAAGCCCAGGGACTGAGGGTTTCTCAAAATTTTTACTATGCACAGGGAATCAACAACCAACAACATAACTGTCACAGGAAAAACAAAGCTGAATGAATACTGCAAGTGCAGAGCTTCTGGCAGGAGGATTACACAGCAGAGGGAGCAGTTTCCCTGAGTCACATTTTTTCATTCCAGCGTTAGCATTGCTGTAGCTGCAAATTATTCTAAGATAAGTTAGACTAAGATAAGACCAGTGTAGTAGTTTTATTAGACCAAACATGATAGCTGAAAAAAAAAGCTTTCATGAACAGAAGTCCTTTCTGAGTATAGCTGAGTACATATTGAGAACAAGAACTCTGCATTTACTTAGATGGGCATTGGTAAAGCATACAAGAGAAAAAGCAGTTGGTGCCTGTGAAGGGGGAACCTTGTATGCTTCTGTTAAGGAAAAAGAGATAGATAATTGCTAGTGTGAAACAGTGAGAGTTTGTGGGAAGAAAGGTTATCGTTCACTATAAAAACAGTATCTCCGCTGAGTCCACAGTTTACGGTGACAATTTTCGTTCCTAAGCTGTCTGTAGAAAGTGTTTTGAGAACAAGAGATGAGAGATCAGGGGTGAACCAACCATGTATGTGTTTGTTCTTCACTAGTTGTCTGTGAGAATTTATTCTGGTATGTAGTCATTGCTTAGCTTGACCTATGAAGTTTCCAGGACACCATTTGGTGCAAAGGATGAATGAGGTTACATTCTTGGCAGTGAAAATGCAGCAGCTAGAGACATGGAAGATCGACTCTGGGGAGTATTATTCTTTTTAAGAGACAGGAAGGCACTCCAATACAGAATGTACCCAGAAAAGGTGCCGCAGGTTTCGTAGCACTGTGTGTATAGAACCTGCAAGAGAAAACGTGCTCCATGCCTTACACAATGAAGGTCACTGCAACACAAAACTGTTGTAGCTCACACTATTCCCACATGAATATGGAGAAATCAGCAATAAGATGAGAGTAGGTGTACACATTCAGTGATTTTTATTAATATCTGAAAGCAACACTTGCTCTCATTCCATTTTTTAAATCTTTACTTTTCTAAAAGAGAAAAAAATATAGCAAATTTTCTTTTTGCAGTCTTCTGCTTACCAGACTATATAGTCATACATGTTTAGTTAGACCAAGTGTTAGTCTTGGTTATCTTTTCTTTTACACCCTTTAATTCTTACTAATGTAATAAGATTAAACATTTCAGCCTTCCCTTCACTATCCAGTCAAATCAGTTACAAGACTTAAAACTGAGAAAAGGACCTTTGCTCAACATGGGTCCCAAGAAGAGCTACTCAGTCATCTGTGAAAGAAATAACTCATCAATTTATGATTAAAAACAATATCGGGATTATTTTCAATAAACCAAGACAACTTAATCTATAATAAACTGCCAGAAGTCAAGAACAGTAACATATAAGAACCAGTTTTATCATAACCACACCACGTGAAGGTAACCTCCACCCTTTTTAGAGACCAATGAGATGATAGATGCTGCCTGCAGCATCAGCTTCCTCTAAAGATCCACTTCTCAAGATGGAGGGTATCAGTGTCCTGGACAAAATCAGCGCAAGTGCCTCCAAGTGTGGCTGCTACCTGTATCTGCCCTGCAGCTGGCCACGTTTTCACCATGGATATCCTGTCACATACACCAAGGGTACTAAATACCAAGAAGTAAAAAAATGACTCTACACGTTCAGCTCTGAGAAAGGCAAGAATTACCACAAAAAGTACAAATGGGTGACTGGCCAGCACTGTAACCCAAACGACCAGAAACTCCACATGCAACTAGTGAGGATCTGGCCCTTTGTAACAGCTAGTTTCAGGCCAAGAAAAAGCTAGACATCCATAGGGACGGCTGCGAATTGGCCAGTCTCCATCCGCAAACACAGAGAGCTGCTGCAGTTCAACCCACAAGTGTTCTTGGAATCTGCTCGCTACAGCTTTAAAAAAGGTCAAATAGAAGGTGCTCGAAAAAACAGTTATGCTGTGATTGCTCTGGCTGCTTTAATTGGGCAGCCAACTCTGCCTTGTGACAGACAGCTGGGAAATGCAGCTAGTGAGAGACTGATTTGTATACACATTTAAGCACTTGTGTTTCATGCAAGCACATGAATTGTACAACAGGAATTTAGGGGATGGAGCAGCTGCATTATGAGGAGAGATTTCTCTCCTTAATTTGGAGACATGCAGGCTGAGGGGGATATAATTGAGAATTACAAAATCATGAAGGTGGTGGAGAAAGTGAGAGCAGGACTGTTACTCACCAAACCTTGCAATATTAGAAGTGTGGGCACTCACTTAAACTATGTGCAAGATAGGTTTAAAACAGACAAAAGCAATAACTTTCCTTTACAAACACAGCAAGTAGTACATTTCTGGTCACGTGGGACTGAGGAGACCTATAGTATCCGCAGGCTAGACAAAAAGAGCAGGCTATACAAAGAGGATTAATTTATGGACAGCAGTTCCAAAACAGGTAAGGGAATGTTCACAAGTGTACCTCCTAACGATCCTAATCCAATGACTGTGGATGCTGGGAAAGAATGAGGGGAATGCACAACATCAAATGGTCAGGATCACGTCCTAGCGCCATATAGCATTGCCTGCTGTTACTGTCCGAGGCAGAAGTACTAGTCTAGATGGGTTTGACACAATAAGGCATTTCTTACACTTTTATGCATGAAGCCATGGCTGGAGAAAGGTCATTGACACTATAGGCCTAAGAGGCCTGACTCACTGCAGGAAAAGAAGCTGGTGTGGCTTCACCTGTAATAGCTGTCATATCACATACGATACTTGAAAAATATGTGCAGAAATTATAATGCAATAAGCACACATTTTGAAGAAGTTCTGCTACCTGTTAGAGCATTGAAGCTAAATTCAGGGTCGTTTCTGTCATATCCCAGTAGCTGTAACTACTGAAGTTTTGGAAAAATTCCTTTGCTGTTCTCCCCTACGTGCAGCTCCTGTCCATAACACTCCCCGCTCGAGGAACTCAATGATGGCACTGGGCTTTGTCCCTGTTGTAGTATGGACTTCTCCACAAAACTTGCATCCAAACAAGCTCACCTTACAGCTGCATAAAGGAGGCATCTAACAATGACAAGCCTGTCCCTTTCTCACAGTATGAGAGCACAGAGTTTTAAAGGAAAAATCTGTCATTTGCTAGCATTCAAACACATGCTGAGCACAACAGATTTCACCTGTTTCCTTCCTTTTCCTTTCAGACCCCACAGCTGTGACGGATATGTTACTAGCACACACAACACATGTGCCACATATACCTTTATCTTCCTCTCTCCATTTCTGCACCCATGAAGAACTGAAAGGGAACAGAGCTGGACAGAGTCATCTGGATGTATCCCAAGGCCCAATCAAAGACACATGAGACCTAACAGATTGGCACAACTACTGCTCCTCCTAGGTATTAAATGCCACCTCTTTTCTGAGAATTTTCCATAGCTACATACGTATTTATATACTATACTTCCCAAAAGCATTCTGGAGCACAGAATTTGCCGTATTACTTTAATTACTGGCTCAACTGCAGCGGCCACTAGTCTAAACTTGACCCAAAAATTTCCCCAACTTCATACTATAATGGATGGGCAGGGGGATTTCTGAATACGCTTGTGACTTCCCAGGAAGCCAGATAAGAGAGAGATTGATCTAATTTCAGTGGAGCCCACTCCTTTCTCGAGTCTGAGGAAATATCTGTTTCCATTCTCTCTGAAGCCTGACAGGCCATTGGGAAGGCACAACATTTTTCATTACTGAGATCTAAAAAATATGATCATACACTAGCTCAGTTCTCGGTGTTCCAAATTTAACCTAAAATCATAGTGTTGTATAACACAAGAAGCCAAGTGCTGCCTTGGAGCGATAGAGATCTTATCTAGCTCCTGCTTCAATGGGAACTGGACAGCTGGAATTCGTCCATAAGTATTTGATAGCAAGATTAGTTACACTGGTCCAGTAGCCTAGAAAAAGAGTCCTTGGGAATTACAACAGGAAAGAACCTACTAAAACCACCCATTTCCTTCACCAGGCATCTTACAGGTGTAATCCACTCTGTAGCCTTAGACAGAATCCATTCAACAAGGTTGCCTGAGCTAGCAGAGACCTGGGCTGGATGATGGAAGGACTAGAATCCTTCCCAGTGGAAGTGAACAGTGAACAGTGTCAACTCTTCTAACACCGAGAGAAATAAATGAGAAAGTCAGGTTCTCAGCCTAAGAAAACAGTTGATCTTTGCTGTGATCAGTTTCTTTTAAAATAATTTTTCCTCATAACTGAGCTATTCATGAGATGATCTCCCTCCAACACCCTAAAAAAAAAAAAAATCATAAAACCATATGATCCTAAAGTCATTCTGGTTATGGGAAAGGGATAGCCACGTAAAAATATTCCTAAAAAACAAACAAGCAATGAAATGGAAAACAGAAACAGGAGACATTAGAACATGTTGAGAGTAACCAGGCTTTGGCATCAGTCATCAAGCAATAAAGTTACTGCTTACCAGAGGATGACAGCACACAGAAAAAATTGCGCTGATCAGAAATTATCTCTAAATTTCAAGTTTTATAAATTCCAAGTGAATCCCAGACCATTTATTAGGAATTGCTTTACTTTTCATTGTCCTGAGGGGAAAAAAATTAATTATGCACATTTTCATTACTAACCACTAGATGTCACTCCTCCCATTTTGTTCTCATGTATACGTCCTCTCTAACATTTTTACCCAGGGAAAAAAAGATAAATAATCTCTCTACGGAGAAATAGACAAATGATCAAATATGGCACAAAGCTTTCACAAACACAGACTCTTTCTAAGCCTGAAGTAGAAAAATCTAGGTTTCAAATACTCAAAGGTCAAGGTTTGGAGGTTTTTTTTGGAGCTGAGGCTTAGATTCAGCACCACTTCCAGTTGGAGAGGGTGAAAAATATAATCTCCATAGTTATAGGTACAGACTTATTAACTATCCAATTAATTTCCAATTCAAACACTAACAAAGTGAACAACTTGGGTGGAAAGCAACACCTCTTGAGCATCTGCAGAGTCCATTATACTCCCAAAGTGTAAGCCTTGAGCCCTGCAGTATATTCCTTATACAATATTCCCTTGGAAAACTTATCTTTTTAGTCCACAGCCAGCTAAAAAAAAAAAAAAAATCAGCTCTTTGTACTACACCTTAACTTCCATGTAAACCCAACCCTACCTCCAAAATCTGCAGCAACAAATTCTCTCCTCTGTATGAATGGATGGCACTGTGTGGCATCAAGCACGTTCAATAAGATACCTACCAAAAAATGTAACGCATTAGTAAATGTAAAAGTATCATTACTAGGAGATCACCAGGTTTCAGAAAACCAGGGTAACAGTGAGTAACTGCACTGTAAAATTCTTCAAGGATAGGGCTGGATTTGTAGTAATTTGGCTGGAATTCTCTTCAGAATACTTCCTGTGCATTGTTTTCTGGTCCTCAGTTGGCATCCCAATGTGCCAGCTTTCCTCTAAGCAAGAGACATATATGGAAAGGAAGAAAAGAGGAAAGACTGAGACATTGGTAAAATAAAAGCAGAGCTGTATTCTAGACCACTTTAATATTGGGAAGTGCATTTTCTTTTCTTAAGGGCCTATATGCTTTTTTTCTGAGAAATAGACTGGAGAAAGAAGCCAAGAATAAAAGTCCCTCTTATAAATCACCTTGTCTGAGCATCTCCAGCTTGAACAGTTAATTCTGTGGCTCTGCACCAACCTGGTTAAATTTAGGTCTTCAAAACTCAGTATTTTTTAACAAACAGGAAATGCACAACACTCTTGAACTCAAGCGAAGTGCAAACTAGGACACTAGTCCAGCCTCTCTGGTCCTTTTCTTATGCAATGTATAACTCAAGAGTTTGTAGAGGCTCATTTTTGGGAAACAAATGCTGCCGACTCCTACAACACTTTTTAAAAAGTTTTGTTCTCTCCACAAGCTTTTCCACTTTTCAGAGAATTGTTTCCCTCTCATGAGAAATTTTAATGGAACTCAATTTAAAAAATTGCATTTGGAGTTTTTCAGCCATTCTCTACATTTAGTGTTGATGTTACTGCGAAGGCAAAAGGTGGGATTTTGGCATCAGGAACACACTGCAGCTGCACCCACTAACACTCCAGTTTCTTCACACTTCCCGTGCTTTCAAAGATGGGATAGAACGCTACTGACAAATGCATTGTGCAAACAAGAAAATGCTTCCACACTGCAGAGAGCACAAAAAAAATAACACCATCTTCACATTGTCATCAGTTAATAAATTGGGCACAATAGGACTATGCATTAGTAAGGCAGGGGACACCGACAGAGTCAAGAACCAGGAGATTAACACTGACAAAAAGAATGTACCATTTCTTAATAGAGATAAACCCATTTTTAATGAAACATTTTATTAATATTCTTCTAATGCATTCCTCAATGTATAATTCCTTTCAGTCTATGACATAATAGGGCAGATGATGCATTCCTACTCTAACTTCAATAAAGAAAAGCAAGATCAAAGTCTGATCCATCAAAATTTTATTTGCATTTCCAACAGTGAAAAACAAACTAAGCATTTCCTTAGCATAACTAATCCCATTCCAACCAATTCTCTCCAGTCCCCAAAACCCATCTTGTTATAGGAATTAACCCACTTTCCAAAAATATTGAAGAAGTCTTTCCAGATGCACAGAATTTTTATTCACTTACAATTTATGTAGCCTAGAAACAAAATTAAAGAAGGTTGGCTTGCTGCCTAGGAGAAAACTCACATTAAGTCCTTGCTCTGCCAGTATATTCCTGTGTGATCTTGGACAAGTCATTCAGGACAAGTTTACACCTCACAGCAGAGAACAATGCAGAGCGCTCTGAGCTGTGGGTTCCCAGGCCAGGAACCACACATGGCACAGCACTGCTGTACCAGTATGAACCAGTCAGCGCTGGTACATTCAGGTATCATTGCGTGGAGGTGGTTCTAAACCTGTTACCTGGCTCACTCCACTGAGCGTACTGCTCGAGGTCAGTGATCACACAGCCTGCTCAGGTGTCTTTTCACCTACAGTAAAAGCACATGCTTAAGTTCTCTATGTCATTTCTCATTTTGCAGAATGGGAAGAGTAGCACTTCCATGTTTTGCAAGGATGCTGCAGGGATACAAAAAAGAAAACTGGAGAAGCACAGATAGAACAGAGTACCAGAGAGGAGAGAATGCAGCACAGATCTCTAAAACACATGCAGCACTTGAAAGTTTCTTTGCTGCAATAACTTTATCCCAGGCTGGGGGGGGGGGGGGGGGGGGGGNNNGCAGAAGCTGTTACCACTAAATGATGAGGTTAAAACTGGAAACACAAAGGACCAAGCTGTGAACAGAAAACTGCTGAGGACCAATTTGACTGAGAAAACAATCAAAAATTTCTTGAGGAAATACCTTTGCTCTTGGGAAATGCCAGTTTATTGAAATTTCTTAAAGAAAAATAAATTTCTGCTAATAAAGGTTACTCAGGTTCAAGGAGGATTTTCTGATCAAACCAAAAGGGAGAGGCCCTATACATAGGCCATATACATAGAAACAAACATCAACAACGGCCTCATCCTGCTCCCTTCTCTGGCTGGGCAGGATGGAAATCGTCTAGTGAGACTGTATGTAAACATGTGGACAAAGTGGATCCCTCCAGAAGCTGGGCTCAGACACTCAGCCTGCCCAATAGCTGGCCCCTGGATCCTAGTCTCCCCAGCTGCTGGCCCCTGGACGTAGGAACTCCCAAGGCCACAGCCCTACTCCAGTTGCTGGTACAGACCATCACACACACCCTAAGCCAGATGGGACTCCCCTAGTCCCAGAGCCAACTCCCCATGCTCTCACCCCTAGCGACACCCAGGGTCTCTCACGCCCAGGGCTGGCCCTTAGAGACCTGCTCATCCCCTTGCTCCCAGGCCACTTCCCTTGCTCACCAGCTTGTCCAGAATGTACTGACAATCTGCAGCCAGTGATAAGACAGACTTAAGTTCAAATTGCATGCATGACGAGACTTGGCACAGGGAGTTGAACCTAAGGCTCCGCATAAGTTCCTGACCTGGCTGGTTTGGGAGTAGTGTCTTTTGTATGTATAAGTGAATGCTCACTCTGACCCATATAAGAAAGACTCACATTATAGCCCAAGGTCAGCACACCTATTAGGATGCGAGACATGTATGTTTAAATTTCTATTTCACACAAAGCATTGTTGGGATTTGAAAGCAGTTCTTCCAAAAACCTAAATAAATAGCCTGCATGTTGGTGTATTCATTATTCTGGTTCCAGTTAAATCTTTCAGAAGTGTCTGTTCTGTACCAGTGTAGAACAGGAAAAAGGTTTTATGGGACAGGAGCCTGTTACCTCTCCACCTCTGGAAAAAATATCAGATAGACAGAAAGGAAATTAAGAATTTTATGATAAAAGAACCTTCTAGCTTTATACAATAGCTCACTGGAGAAGATAATGAACTTCAAAATCAGGTACACTTATTTTCAATTTACGTTCCTCAATTTTTTTGCCAGTGTAACTTCGGGTTTTAACTGAGCTATGTCTGCCTAGCACTCATATAGAGGAAAGCTCTGTTAACTCTTTTGTGACTCCTAAAACTGGAGTTTTCCACTCTCTTCAGAAAACAAAGCCCCTTTTTCTTCCCAGCTAAGTAGAATACTTTATACCTGTTAGCTGTTCAACTTCCTTTCACTGCAGTTTGATGTGAAACCATACCAGTCTACGGTCTTTCTCTGAAGGAGATAGCTGAACTTCAGAAAGCATTTCTACTTACAGTTCTTTTCACTTGTCACCCAAGTATCACGGTGCTTTTTCTGTTCTCTATTTGGATGAATAAATCTTCAGATGCCAGTTCTGCACACAACCCAAAACTCTAGCTTTTGGTCTCACACCCTGCCTCTAAGCTGGGGCGGCATAGAGCACACAAGATGCTGGGCTGTTTGCTTCCTTTCCCAACCCTGAAACTCCACACCCAAGGCCTCTCCAAGTCCCTTTCATCAAGCAGAGTTATTATTAAGAACAAATTAGAAACTCCAAATAAAACAGTCCAATTGTAAAGTTCCGATCACCGTCTATAGTCCTCTCCTTGTTCCAGCAAGTCCTAACCTTTCAGCCTTCTTGAGTCCCATTGTGTGAATCTCCACATGTTGGATGATGCATGGCTGGTGTATCAACCATGTGACAGACACGACAGAGAATGCCATGCCACAATGTCCTGGGTTATGTGTCAACTCAACAGGACAATGATAAAGGAAGATAAATGCAGAAATTTCACAAATATTTGCTGACATTTGATAACTTGATTGGATCTAAGTCTCCTCTCTCATATAGCTGACCTACACAGGAAAAGTAAACAGTATGACTGCACCTGAATAGGAAAGTGTGTGGAGCCACTATATCTCTGATGAAGTCATTCTTAGCTGCCCACAGAATAGGGCTATTCTGGCACTGCTATGCCAGTCAATCTCCCAGACAGACTAAAGGTTACATCGGCTTTGCAATCAAATACAGAAGCTTTGCTGTTATCTTCAGAGATAGTCCTGATGAGAACCTAGGCAAGAGCAGAATTAGGGGCAAAGGTAGAATTCCTGCTCTGGGCAAAGATCTACTGCAGCGTATGCACACTGCTCAGAAGTATACTGATCTCAGCAAGGTTTTCTGCACAGCAGAGAATTTCATTGCACATAAAGACATTTGTATGAACAGGCTAAAGGCAGTACAGTTGTGAGCTGGAGAAAACTAAACACAGATAAAGGAAACACCATACAAACAAAAAACACCACTTGAAACATGAGTTTCAACCCTCTATCTTTAACTGAAAGCAGGTTTAAAAAGAAGAAAACAACAAATCAAACACTTTAAAAAGGTAGTAGACATAGTGTGTAAAAAAGATATTACAAAGAAAACTTCCATTAAGCCACTCTGTTCTGATGTTCCACCCTGATAAACACTATTTCTCTCATCTAAGTCCAGTAGCTGGAATCCAAGAGGCTGTTTGTATAAGCAAGGGTCATTTATGGAAGCAAGTTGAGCTTACTTCACCATCAAGAGAGCCCTTCAAATCGGCAAAAACTCTCCCCACCTTCAGTGGTCAATACATCAGGCCACTGATTTTCAGGCACAGAAGAAAGGGCCGTAAGGGATTTTAACAAGTCATATAGGTTCTTCCCCCTCCTCCCAAAAGCAGGATCAACTCTAAATCATAGAATCATTTAGGTTGGAAAAAATCCTTAAGATTATCGAATCCAACTGTAATAATTCCTGACTGATGGCTGATGAACAATGCTTGAAACTTCTTAATGATATGGACTCCGTATTTTGCTGAGGCCATTTCTTCCAGTCTTTCACTGTCCTTATGGAAAGTTTTTTCTAATGTATAACCTGAATCTTTCTCATTACATTTTAAAAATGTATTACCTCTTGTCCTATATACCCTAGAAGTGTAAGACATTCCTTTTTTCAGGGACCTTTTATATATCTAAAGACTGTACCCTCTCCGGCTTCTCCTCCCCTAGACTTAACAAATTCAGCTCACCCACTTATCCCACACAAAGAACAAGGTTTATGTAAATATGTTCATAGAACATAAGTACTGCGAATCCAAATTAACACCATGTCTTATGTAATGATTTTGCATAGAGAATTTGCGACTAAAAAGCTATACAGGTTTCCTCCCCATCCCTTCACTGAGCACAGCAGCTCTGCTAACCTGTCAGGTCAAGGCCACCCTGGACCCCACCATGACACCCCTCCCAGCCCATTCCTCTCTGCAGTGGGACACAGCTAGACGCTGCAGGGCCCAAGCACAGTCAGGCACCTGTAAAGTTCGCTTCCTGCCCTTCAGCTCCTCACCTCCTCTCGTAACTGCCACCAGTAGAGTCAAGCCTGGATGAAAATATGTGAATCTGCAGGAATTTTCCTACAGATTTCCTACAGGTGCAAAGGAATCTGTGATACATAGGAATACAGCTCTGAGGAGAAGAGCCCTCACAAAGTATGTTGCACGCTATCCAGTGTGATGCAGGGGCACCAGGTGACTCAATCACAAAGTTATGAAAATCAGTTTAGACAAACTAAGGCGCCTTTGAAAGAAGCATTCCAAACACACACAGAATTCAACAGAATTAATATGTAAAAAATACTGAAGGAAATTCAGTGGGTTTTAATAATAGCTTTGGAGCTAAATAAACTCTGGGAAATAGATTCGGAAAGACCCTGATTTGTCACATGAGGCTTTTCACTGAGCTCTTTCAGGAACACAGAAAAGGGAACCCACTCCGAAACAGCTACAAAAAAAGGAGTTTAGCGGCACAGAGAAGCTTAGATCACAAAGAGTTAGGCCAAGATGGATAAAGACAGCACAACCCCTGCTCATGCTCTAAGCAACATTTAGTGTTACATAAAATCATAGAATCATATAGGTTGGAAAAGACCTTTAAGATCATTGAGTTCTTAAATGAAGGGTTCCAGTTCACGCTAAGAAAATGCATGTTAACTAAACTATGGAAACAGTGGCCTAAAATTGATGTTGAGAACTAGAAATCTCTGGTAAGTGTTTTAATTGCTCCTATGCAACTTCACAAAGACACTGCTTAAAGAACAGTCTGGTGTTTCTGAAGATTTTTTTTTTTAAAACAATATGACAGCATAATAAGAAATTACTGGCAGAAATAAAAAAAATTTAAATATTAATCAAAATGTAAAAGACATTACAAAACAGAAAGTCAACACTTTCACTCACCATCCATGTTTACAGAAACAAATTTTGGATCCCCTCCAATAGAGATAAAACTTCCAATTCACCAAGAAGAGCAGAGGAGAGAATTTATTTTTCAAGTGCTCTCTACACCACTTGAATATTTTTATCAAATATTTTATATCTTATGAAATAACTTCTTTATTCAAAGAAGTTCTGACTTGATTTCAATCCTTTATCAATGTCATTTATTCTTTTGCTAACAGCAAATCTTAACTCTGTTTTAACAAAGCTTCGCCCGTTTAAACCATTCTCAGGTGTGATTCACACGCAGTGTCTGCACAGTCTTCCTCTACAGAGCATAGGTAAATGAAAGATTTATATTGTTATTAAACAAAAATTGAATGGTATTCTGGTTCCTTATCGTCCTAGCCACAATAATCTGCTGCCAGAAATTGAAGGCGGTGTCTAATGCCCATTACACAGCCAGCGCCACAGGTAACATTCGCGGACAAGGAAACACTAGCTGTGCAGAAGAGGCAGTGAAGTCTCTGTCCTCTGCAGTCACCTCAGTTACGTTCAGTCCCCACTACAGCGACTGACTCACTCCGCATGGCTGTGCTCTATTCTTTCCCAGCTAAACAAAGTGTAGTGTCATGTTATTACCTTAAAATACTGATCCCCTGCTGCTGCCAAATTATTTAAAGTGATGGCCAGAAGGGAGGGACACCAGCTAATAATTAACTAATATCAACTGAAGCAAAAATCCCCTGACAAGCCTTATTTTAAGGCCCGATGATGATTATCAGCTACATTTCCTCCAACTGAGATTTGAGAATATATTTTAAGGCATTAAAGATACAAAGATTGTATTTCACTTCTACTATAACACATTATTTTCATTTTTAGGAAAGAATAATTCTTAAAATGCAAAAAAATGCCAACTAAATTTTACAAAATCTCTGGCTGCAAGTTATTAGCATTTCCCTCTTATAGATAGAAAAGCTGAGGTATAGAAGGCAATGCAAATTACCAGCCCTGAATTAGTGCTGGAGCTCAAAATCAAAACCAGCATCCTTGCTTCTATGGACAGCTATGCTTAGTTTCAGCCAGGGGAGGCAATACAGCTCCAAAAGAAACATTTAAAGCCTTTGCACCCTGTCCTTTCCCCAGTGCTGTTACTAGAAATATACCTGCCACTACCAAAATACAGATGATGTCCCTCAACATGCTTGTGCACTGCCATCGCATGACTGGCACACTTCCAGTCCTGTGTCTGTAGAGGAATTTGGGACCACTGGGGAAGAAGGGACCAAGGACATGGAAGGGTATGAATATTCTTACAAAATGTGTCCACTCAGCAGCTGCAGAGTGATTCCTGTCACAGGCTTTGCTGCCTCTTTAGATATGAGTCAACTTCTACTGACCTCCACTTGCTCACAGGTAAAAGGCAAAGACAACCATAAAACCACTAAAAACCTTACTGAAGTGATAAATCAGCACTGCTCAGGGTCCCCATTCCAGAGAAAATCCTTATTCAGTTAAGAAGTAGATGTTTAAGTATTACAGAAGTCAATGTAGGTTGCATGAAGCAATGTTGGTGATCTGTTTGGAAGGCAGAAGCAGGGATATGGATTTAGCTTAATTTCCCTGAAAGAAAATCAACCTTTCAGCAATTTGGGCAATATTGAGTTCAACAGAGATGCTATGTTCAAGTATTTTGCCCTCAGAAATGATTTCATGTGAACATCTGCCCACAGAACATTACAGGACAAGTGGCATTTCTCTCTGAAATCCTCTGCCAGACTCCGTAAAGGTTATACCCAGTTCTCAGGACACATCAAATGCCATGGCAACCAGACCCAGGATGTATTTCCCTCATTCCCCACACTGATGCTGAACAGCCCTTTGTTGGAGTGCTAAATGCAAGCATTTCAAGATGCCCTTCAGAAGGTTCCTCAACAGCTGACCTATTACTTTGTACACATTTCTTTTTCTCGGTGCTTAAGTTACAGAACACTTTTCTTTTATACTAGAGCTTTCAAAATGGATTAATATTATAGGGTAGCAAGAAAACACAGTTGGCAGTCCTGTCCATGGCAAGACATAGCCTTGCTCTTATGGATTAGGACACAACTGTTGTGCCAGGAGAACAGGCTTCCACATCTCCTGTATTGTGTGGAGAACCAGCCATCACAGCAGCACACTTCACAGTACTACAGGAAGGCTGAAATAGAGAACCAGACCATGAAGCTACAGAAAAGCACTCAGCCTTTCACTTGTGGTGCATCTCCAGGCCTTATATAAATGTGCATTTTTTCTCTTTCCAGGCAGAAGAGCCCTGCTGGGACCCTCCCACAAGATGCACTACATGTGGCACACCCTGAGATTAGCAATGCAGTTCCCACCTGGGGAAAGTCCATCCATCCTTCACAATCACTTTCTGCCACTTGATAAGTCAAAGCTGGAGCACCCCAATTACCTTCTCTGCCACTCACTGCTTTCTACGTGGCAATTTTACCCCAGCTCTCCTGTTCCTCAAAGCTACCTCTACATGGAAACCCGCCCCCGCTTCCAGCGGGGCTTTACCGCCCAGCGGGGGCACCTCCCCGGGCCCCACTCCTCCCTCACCCACCTAACTCCCCAGCGAAGACCGCGGCCCAGCAGACACCGCACTCAACCGCGTACGAACGGCCCCACGCACAGCCGCTAGCTGCCCCTCACGGCGACCGTTAAACGGTCGCTCCGTGGCCCCGCCCCCCGCGGCC
>VYZW01030564.1:170711-185230 GCA_013401315.1 Balaeniceps rex | reverse complement strand
GGCGGCGATGCCGATGCCGGGGGGTGGCGGGGCCGCGGCCGCCGCCAGGCGCCCCCCGTCCGGCGAGGCGGCGGCGGCGCCGCGGGACGAAGAGCAGCAGGAGGAGGAGGGCGAGGAGGATCTCCGCGACGGCGGCGTCCCCTTCTTCGTCAACCGCGGCGGGCTGCCCGTGGACGAGCCCACCTGGGAGCGGATGTGGCGGCATGTGGGCAGGATCCACCCCGAGGGGGAGCGGGTGGCGCAGAGGATCCGGGGCGCCGCCGACCTGCCCAAGGTGAGACCCCCCTCCCTGGGGCTGGCGCGGCGCGGGGTCCCGGCGGGAGCGCCCGGGCCGGGTCGTCCCCTGTGGAGCGCTCGAAGGGAAGAGGGGAAACGGTGGCATCCCGCTGGGAGGGGTCGCTCGCCTGCCCCCCATGGAGGCCAGGTTCCCCAGCTCGGGAGCGATCCCTCGGTAAAAGGGCCCCGGGGGTGCTCTTGCAGGAAGCAAAGCTAGGCTCTAACTCGGAGTGCAGGAGGGTGTCTGCGGGGCTCTGCCCTGGCCGGTGCGCCAGCAGCACCCTCCTCTTCGGAGGCCTTGCTGGAAAACAGGCTTCAGATGGCTAACGTGCGAGCCCCCTGGGAGGGAGATGGATTGCCCTAAAGAGGAAGACTGGATAAATGATGAAAAGAAGAGGAGAGCTAAATTTAGAAGAGTCCGAATACGTGAGATGGGAGGGTAAGTGAGGCAGGCAGAGGTGAGTCTTTGAACCAGAAGAAATCAGATTTGGGTACAGTCTCTCACACCAAAAGGTGTGCATTCTTGCACAGAACGGTGTCTGTCAGAAAAGAGACTCTTGATGCCCAAGAGTTTTAAGAGGAGTTAGCGAACACTTGCAGAGCTTGCTGCTGGTCTAGGGTCAGATGTTGTGATTTCCAAGCGCGTTCCTGGCCTTGTTGCAGAGAAGTCTACGAAAAGAGGAACCAGTGATCATTTCACTTAACCTTGTGCCCTTGTGCCATACTGAAACATTTGCATGTGAATTCTTGTGATTTTTGCTATCTGTGTTGCAACCCAGCTGGAGAAAAATCTCCCGCTTTCATTGGCATCCTGTGAACAAAACACACTGCAAACATTTGGTGTGTCACTCCATTAGCGGGTTATGAGAGTATTCCCATCACGGTAACTGAGGAAATTCAAATACAAAAAGATGAAGTTTTTTCTGCTCGGGCTTTTTTAGCAAGGACTTGCCTCCTTGGGAAGGTATTACCTTTAAGTATGCAAGAACTTGCTATTATATAGTGCACAAGCAATCCGTACTGCTTTCCATGAGGAACTCTGGAGAAGCCTGTGATGTAACATCCTTTGTGCAGTGAAGAGTTATAGGCATCTGTGGCAGCAACCAGAACAAATCTTGAATCCTGATTACAGTCCCTATTCTAACCCTGCTAGACCTTTCCTTCCTTTTCAGAGTTCCTTCCTCTCCTGACTTTGTCCTGAGCCTGGGTGAAGGCTGAAAACATGTTTCAGATCAATCAGAAAACTCACTATGTAATTTCCTGACCAAAAGGGCTGATTTGGCCAGGAGAGGTGAGGAAAATGGAAGAAAGAAGTTCACAAACAAGAGCCCAGTGCATGAGGGGAGGGAAGTACAGTGTTCAGTCTCTGATTTTGGTCTTAATGCGAAGTACTTCCACTGTTCTCACTTTATAGCCTTGGTGCCAAAGGGTTACAGTTAGGGGACACAAGTGGTATGAGCTCTTGCAATAACAGGTGAGATTGGGCAATCCATTTTTTTTTGGCATCTGCTAGCACCCCTGGGAACCAGATCTATAAACTCTATGCAGCGCTCCGCAATCTGAGATCCCATTCCCAAGCTCACCAGGCATACAGCTGAGAGTATGCTGGGATGCAGGAAGCAGCAAGGATGGATGGGCTCTGTTTCCCTAGCTCCTTTTCCCCTCTAGGGATGTGTTTTTATCTTTGAGGCCTGCTTATATCACCACCCGTCTCGGTGCCATCAAGTTTCTTTGAATAGCTGATGCAACAGATGAGAACTAGGGCAATGAGTGTACTCTGTAGGGCTAGTTCCTTTGAAAAGCCAGGTGCTCTCCATGTGCTGAAGGGCGAGTAGGCCTTTTTAGGTATTGGGAATTGGACAGCGGTTTGCCTACTCTAAAGTTTTTGGCCTTGAACGGTAGCCAGTATTGGGTTGGGGGTAATCACTCTCTAAGAGTTGTCCATAAACTAAACTTAATACCGTAAAATGATGACTGCAGGAGGCTGCGATCAGGCTTTGTAAGTATGTTCATATATCAGCTGCAGGGGCTGCATCTTTCACTGGGGTGTGAGAGCTCAGAGATCTCCTCTGGTCTCCATTTCCTTCCAGCAGATTTGGGGTGAGTGGGCATCAAGTGAGCCGTGCCACGGTGGCAGAACATAGTTGATTTGCCATGCATGCTAGGCTTGAAAGTGCCACCCTCCTGTGGGTTGTTTCCTTTCTAGCAACAGGGTGGGTATTGCTCTGCTTGGAGCTGCTGGGACCATCAAATGGGTGCACACTGGAAATACGAAGTGATGTGTGCTTGCCTCATTGAGAAATGATGGATTTTAAATGAGGTGGTTATGAGGGCAAAGACAGGAAGAGTTGCATCTAATGGGTTCATATAGAGAGAGAGGGAAAAATCCACTTTCTTTAGTCAGGCTAACAACCGGGATTGGTATTGCTCCCATGTTGCTTGCAAAAGGAAGATTAGGGAGGAGCTTGGATACATATAAGCACCATAAAAGAAACTGTTGCTAAACCAGGCTGGCCAAAAAAGCACCTCTGTGACAGGGATAAAGGTGGAGCTTTGCCTGTGCTTTGCTCCCATCTGCCTTGTCTCATGTGCAGCATGGCCCACTTAGTACATGAAAATCTCTGTTCTCGGAATCCCCTTTCTAAAACCAAAGTCCCAACCCCATGCATATAGCAGGCCTGCTGTGGTGCATGAATCTAGGAGCGGCATGATGCAACCCCTCCACACAAGTGATGAGGGACCAAGGACATGTTCAGTCAGTCTGCTAAGCCTGGCAGAGGTATGTGCTCTGGGAAATCTGGGCTCTCTTCCTAGCTCTCTCTCCAGCTTTCAGAATAACAAAAGAGAAAGCAAGTAGATCTGATTTCCTATCTTTTCTGTTACAAATAAATTCCTCTCTGCTTTCTGGAGGATTGTGAAGACTGCCTAATATTTATAGCCCTTCTGAGATGTGCAGTGGATGATGCTGGGTAAGAACAAAGTGTTAGGGTCTCCCATCCTGTCAGTGTGGGATTGAGGGATGGAGACCTTATTCCTCTCCTCCTGCTTCTGTTGCCCCATTAAAATGCTATAGACCTGATGCAAAAGAAACTGTAGCCCAGTCTGGGCTGCAGGCCCAGATCTGAGAGAGAGAGAGCACGCTGTACTTTCATCAGTTTAATTACTTGAGGTGCAGGAGGCTCTTCTGCATTAACTAGTCCCCTGCTGAACTGGTTGCCATTATGCTGTCTCAGTGTTGCACAGCCCTCTGAGGAAAAGGGGATCTGGGGGTCTGTACTAGTAAAGGGAGGAGTAACTACCCAGAATCATTAGTCTGTGCTGTCAACAAGCACTTAATCTGCCTGTCTCCACTCAAAAAGCATGGAAGTCTCCATGCTGAAGAAATGAAACAAAGTTAAATGGTCAGCCGGTCCTGGTTGTTACCTCTTTCATTGTTTCTGCCTGGAAATGATTTCCTATGACTCAGTGTGTCAGCTCACAGCATCCAAACTGACTCAGCTCATGTGGTTCCAGAGACAGCTCCATCCCTGTGCTGCTCTCTGGAGCCTTCCCTTGCTCCTGCTGCGGCTGAACAAACCCAGTTTCACATCTGCTCCTGCCATTCCTGTGCCGTCTCCTGCAAGTGAGCCAGCCAGTGCTTCTGCTTGCTCTAAGCAGGGTACAGAAATGGGGCACTGGAGGTGGCAATTGGCACCTCTAAGAGGTGCTAGGAAAATGGGTACCAATGGCCAAATGGTGCTACTTAGTCTTCCAAAAAAAAGAAAAGAAAGATCAAAACACAGGAGAGAAAATGGATAGAGACTGAGTTTAGCTCAGTGTTTACTTGCTGATGGTATTTGGAGCTAGACTGAAAAACACTCCCAGATTACGGTTTCCAGAAGCAGCAACAGCCCATCTCTCAAGGTTAAGCAGTCTCTGGCCCCTGTGCTGTGCGGGCACAAGCAGAGAGCAACCATGTGGCAAACCAGGACAGGGAACTGATCTGACTGAAAACTACCCATGCTTGCTGGCTCAACTTTCAGGCGGTTTGGGTGCCTGACCTAGTTCACCAGTCATTTGTGCCAACCCAGGGCAGCAGCAGGAGGTATGGAAATGAGTGGCCACAGAAATACACGTGGAGGGTGATGAGTGGCTAAGCAGCGCTGCTGGCTACAAAACCATGGCCTGCAGGGGCAGTTGTGCACAACAGAGTGGAAGGCCCAAGGGAAGATCTGTTTCTGACTCACTGTTTCTTAGCTGGGGACAGCCCAGTTCTGGGGGAAGTCTGAGGAGGAACTGAAATACTAAAAAACAAACTGCTGTGAAAAGCTGCAGTCTGGTATCAGAGGTGTGTGCAAGGCACGAGCTATCTTTCAGACGGAAAATGCTGGGCTGTTTCTCCAAGCCTGTCAGTCGCACCAAATTTATGTCGTCTTCATCATATTTGTCCTGTGGACAGGACCTCTCTCTTTCCTTAGACACATCTTCTCAGATGCTGACAAGGCTGCAGTTATCCCCTGTGGAGCAAATGGTGAGTAAAATCTGACTGGACCCATAAGGCCAAGGCCTCAGAATGGGACGGCAGTCCTAACAGTGAACTTTCAGCAGTCATTCTCTAACCACGTAATTCAAAACAATGAACACTGCAGGGAGGGAGTCATGATGCTGTCAAGCCTGTGTCCTAGTCAGTGCCAACTCACCTGAGATGCCAGGAGGCAGTGAGGGACCTTTATACCCTTGCTTACAGGACTGTTCCATGCTCCGGTGGCTTTGGGGAAACTCATTCTCCATTTTTGCCTCTCTGTCTCCCCTTCTCCTATTTTTGTTTTATGCCTTCCAGTTTGCATACTCAAATGAGGCCAAGCTCCCTCAGGTTATAGCTTTCCTGTCTCACATCTTGCCTTGTCAGTTAATTTTATCTAATTCTTCCAATGTAATGTTGCCTAAATGCAGGACTCTTTCACACAGTTTTTCTTGCAGGTCTGTGGTGGTGCTTCATTCTGAACCCCTTCCCAGTTATCAGTGTGGGAACGGAGGAATGTTCCTGGTGTGGTCACTTCAGGCAGCAAAAAGGGGCTGGTTTCAGAGGAACACGCTCCCTGTAGCTATGTGTCACTGAGTTCAGCAAGAAGCTGGAGAGGTTTGGAAACAGTGATTTACGTTCTGCTCCCCATTTCAGATTCCCATACCAAGTGTGCCTGCATTCCAGCCGTCCACCCCCATCCCTGAGCGCCTGGAAACTGTACAGCGCTACATCAGGGAGCTTCAGTATCCTTTGCTGTTACCTTAGTCACTGGTGTGGTAACCGAGGAAGAGGGAGCAAGGGGACTTCCTTTCCCTGTGAAGAACAGAAAAGCTCATTCTGTTGTAGCTGGAGGGGAACTGAAACTTGCTCCCTGAAAACAGGAAGCTGGACTTGGGATGATGGTTTGTTTTGCTGCTCTGTTTATTTTCTTTTCTGCCCAAGTTACCTTCTGATCCTGTTCACTCCATGCAGCAAATCGGCATGTTGTCAAGGGCCTTTCCCCATTACCCACCCTTCTAGGTCGGTGGCTTTACAGTGCCATTTCATTATAAACAAGCATATCTGACAGCCTGGTCTCAGATGGACTACAGACTGTGTCACCTCACTGTTACGGCATGGGTGAGCTGTGGTGGTGAGAAAACGGCCTCTCAGGTCATCCTACTCGAACACTCTTCTCTGTAGCTGTCTAAAGGACAGTCAGTCACCCTGCTTTTGTGCATCTGTGGTATCCTGCCCCTTTATGTCCTTTATGTACAGAGCTGCCTGTGTGGCTGTGTCCTGGGAATGAGATTTCTCCACCCCTGTTGTGCTGGACAGCAGGTATGTGCCACGCAAGCACAGTCTAATCTCACTGATGAGATTCAGAGCTAGCTCTGGCTTCAGCCCTGAAACAAGGTAAGAAGGCAGACCTTTTGGCACCTCTCACCCATCTAAGGTGGTTGTGCTCTGGATTGGGTCCCAGTCAGTCTCAGAATAAGGTACCGTGATTGTTTCAATGCTCCATGCGTTCTGTGCAGACCAGGGCAGGCAGAGATCTATCAAACTTTGTTCTGCCCTGGTAACTGGAAAGCTGAGCAGAGCATGTGCTGTCAGCATGGATATTTGGGAAATGGAGTGGAAACCTGTGTGCGGGGAGGAGAAAGAGAAGAATTGACCAGAAGGAAATACAGTGGAAGTAAGGAGGGACTATAAATGGGAGAAATGCAGGAGAGAGGGGTGGGGACTTTCTTGCATTGCTGTTGTATTTGTGGGATCATGACTTTGCTGTGAGAATAGTAAGTAACATCAAAGTTCTTCAGACAGGTTTTCTTCAAACTCTACTTTCCAAACTGCCAAGCCCTTAACTTCTTGCCTCCAGGTACAATCACACTGGGACACAATTCTTTGAGATTAAGAAGAGCAGACCTCTGACTGGGTAAGTGCTGGCAGCCCCTACAGCATTTAATCCTTGCTTTAAGATGTTGGAGCCTTGCTATACCCACTGCTTTTTCTTCCATCCCCTGGCCAAGGTCTAGGTGGCTCTCAGGGCTTTCAGTACTGCAGCTCCATCCTACTTTAGGTAACTTCATTGTCTGTTGCCTGGGGCATGGCTGGGCAGAGCTGTGTCTGGCCTCTCTCAAGGACAAGAGTAGGTTTTGTTGTCATGAATCAGTAAATCCAGTAAAATAACGTAAATGTATTTCAAAGATGTGCAGATTCTGCCTGCTTCTAATTGGAATGTAACTATATGAAATCCTGATGGATTCTGAAATTAGGTCCTGCCCTAAACAAGCTTCATAAAAGCCAAGGATCTTTACAGGTCTAACTTCATAGCTCCTGTGAGTGCCTTTGCAGAATCTAGGCTCACTAAGCTTTTGGTGCCTCATACTTTGAAGGAGAAGGGGGATTCTCCTGACTGCAGATACTGGGAAGAGCTGTGCCCCGTAAGTTCCTGAAGATAAGCACCTGATGTTCACTGACTCTCTTGGACAGCATATTGAGAGTCTCCCAAGACTGGCTTCTTACTATTGGTCTAGTCATAGTCTTATGTGACCCCAAATGTCTTGTCTTGTAGTCAGTGCAATGTCTCCTCCACAGTATTTGTTCAATGGAGAGCAGGGTTGATGCCAGAGAAGAGGGCTTCACTGTCCTTGAACCTTGTGAGGCAAACATTGCTGGCTCTTGGTCCTTTGAGGCTTCTGCTTGTGGTCACATTGGTCTCCATCCAGAACTCACCGAGCCAAGTGCTCTGGTCTCCCTGGGAACAGAAGTTGGCCTAGTAGGCAGCTTTGCTGTAACTCACTGAAGGGAGTTCTTTGTAAGCAGCGACAGCATGTGGTAGAGACCTGGTTTGGATTTAGTATCTTCCTACAGAAGATATTTTCTTCTGTTCCCTGTCCTCAGTGGGCCACCTTCTCTTCTGGAAACCTACCTACATATATAGTGCAAAAGGGCTGAACTGGCTGTACTTGCATAGCACAAGCCCTCTAACTGTCCTCATCTTTCCCTTTCCCACTCTGCAGGCTGATGGACCTGGCCAAAGAAATGACCAAAGAGGCCCTGCCAATAAAATGCCTGGAAGCTGTGATCCTGGGAATGTATCCTTTCCTCTTGGAATTGTGCATGTCTGCTCATCCATTCTCCTCTGCTCTCTTATGATGCTTTGAGGCTGCTGATAATATTGCCACTAAGCCCCACATCCCTCTGTTTTCCCTCCCCAGTTCTCCGAAAAAAACCCACCAATAAAATCCAAACCCAATCAATTCTCTGAAATATCAGAACTAGTTCTTCGGAGTTGCTCCTCCTTCCCCAAGAAGGGTGGTGCTGCTCTGGACAACTCTGCAACTGAGTAAAAGATAAAGGAAGGATCTAAGGAACATCTAAAGAGGGGCTAAAATATTAGCTAGAGTTAGGTCAGGAACTCCTTTGTGGATAACATTGTTCCCTTACTGCAAAGTTGCCTGCATGTGTTCTACATGAAAATAAGTTAGGGATCCTCCCTAACTTCTAATTATGGTGTACGTCACTTTACTATTATGTCTAACACTGCCTGCCAGCTTAGGCAATACCTTTATTAATTCTAGGCGTGTCATCTTCAAGTACACATCTTTCCTAGCTATCTTCCAGGCTTAGTCTATGTCACTCAGGCTATAGATTCTTGATGCACATTGGCAAAGCCACCTGGAAGGGCAGAGATGGCAAGTGAATAGTTCAGAAGGGTAGTCTGATGAGTATTTTGTCCTGAAGGTTCCTTGGTTTGTGTGTGAAATAGTAGCTAGTAAAACACATTAAAACAAACTGAGGAATAATGCTACAGCATTACAGTTTGGGATCTATGGAATGCAGCACACTTGAGGTATTAGTATTGCAATTTCTGCATCACAAAACTGCGTCAAAATTAACTCCCCCTTTGTTGACTGTCTTGTTGAAGAGGCCAAGTGTGGTTTCCCCATGACCCAGATGAAAGTAGGGCAGCTTGCAATGAGCTGGACTCTTGATCTGGAGAACAAATCCTGCCTGAAACAAATCCCATGATGCCTGAATCAGTGGTGAGTCTGCTGAGCAGGCCGAGAGGGTTTGGAGTATCTTGTCAAGAAAATGGTATCATGGGTTGTTTCCTGAATAGTGGCTGCTGTCAGTTACCTCACCAACAACATGACCACGCTGGACCGTTTCCCCATCAGCTTCAAAACCCACTTCTCAGGGAACTACTTCCGACACATTGTGCTGGGGGTTAACTTCGGAGGCCGCTATGGGGCACTGGGCATCAGCCGACGCGAGGAGCTCATGTACAAAGCACCCGTCTTCCGCACACTGAGCGAACTCATCTTTGACTTCGAGGAGGCATATCGCCGCTGCTGGCACACTCTCAAAAAGGTGAAGCTGGGCCACTGTGTGTCCCATGACCCACACAGCGTGGAGCAGATTGAGTGGAAGCACTCCATCCTGGATCTAGACAAGCTAACCCGGGAAGACTTCCGCAAAGAGCTTGAGAGACATGCCCGTGACATGAGGCTGAAGGTAAGCAGCAAGGATGGAGTGGTTCACTGATACATCTACTGTCTTGCCTGGATGATAGTGTGCTGGGGGAATGAAGTGGCAGGAGTGGCAGTGAAGAGGCTCTCCTAGATGGTAGTGGAATAGAGGGTGAATTGGAAGCTGGGGGCTCTTTTCCTTTGTATACAGGCCGATCCCCTAATGGACAGTCATGCAGTACTGCAGTTGCGATTAGCTTGGACTGCATACAGTCTTTGGAGCCATAGCTGTCACTGTAGCTTGTTTTTTCTGGCATTTGCATTTTTGATGCACTTGCCCTGCCTTTTTGTCTTTTATTCCCATATAATTAATCACTGTTAGGCTTTGTGTTTTCTGGTTACCACTTGTATTGGTTTTCTGCTCATGTTGCTCTTACTTTATTTTTTCTGGCAGATTGGCAAAGGAACTGGGCCACCATCTCCCACCAAGGACAGAAAGAAAGATGTCTCCTCCCCACAAAGAGGTCAGGCTAGCCCCCATCGGCGCAACAGCCGCGGGGACCGACGGTGAGTGGTGCTCCTGGGCAGGAGACCTAGCTAGAGCATCTCTGTTTTACTCACAGACTCCACCTTGCTGTCTGGTTTTGGATCCTCTGGATGTCTTACTAGGGTTCTTTATAACAGGGGATACTTCCCTGACCTGCAGTAGCATTCTTCCCTAGTCTGTGCCTTTGTGAGTTTATCAGTGCTTGGGGAGTGGGGGGACAGCTGGGGTTTTTTGTTTTGGCAAGGCAGGAGGAAGGCAGCTCAAACAGACAGTGATCTTGGTAGCTGATATTTAACCTTACACAGGGGTCTGAGCTCTGGTGTCTCACAGACCTGTGCCCCAAAGAGATTCCAAAAATTACACTGCTGTCAGTGAGATTGTTTTCTTGAAACTGGTCTGGGGTACCAGAGTGAACTTCCTACTCTTCCTAACCTGCATTCTCTTCTGGGGAGATAGCTGGGAGAGTTACTGGAGGTTGCAGAATAATCCTGCCCGCAGTAGTGTAGGAAAGTCTGAAGCTTTCCTGTACCTTTTCCTGTGCTGCCATCTCTATGTGCAGCACCTCCTGACTGAAAAAACAGTTTCTGAATAGTTCTTACCCTCTTTGCTCACAGGCCATCTGGTGAGAAGAAGCCTGCTGATTCCAAAGCTATGCCAGACCTCAATGGGTACCAGATCCGTGTGTGAAGAGAGCTGTGCCTTGTGTGCCTGGCTCCACAGACTTCTTGCTGGCCACAATTGGGACCTGGATCCACCTGCAGGGATTCTGACAAAGGGAACAGGGGAGCGGGAGCGGAACAGAGTGCTGATCTTCCCAGGTACTTCCTAGTGGGCCAGTGCCAGAGCTGGATCCCATGGGTCCAGAGGATTCACCTGCCTGTTTCTGGGAGAGGTGTCCATCTTAATTCACTGGAACAAGTATTTTTTAAAAAAAAAATAAAAAAGATCTGTACATTGGCAGGAGTTTGCTGCAGGAAGAATATGATGTGAGTGGGGTCAGCAGACTTGCTATCAATTTTTTTGTGTTGACAGCAAGTAGATGAAGCATCTTGTCGACAGTACTTCCTCCCTGTCTGCACAGAAGTCTTCAAGCCATGCAAGGCCTGCAGGGCTGAGGGAGAAGTGATGCTGGAATAGGATGGCCCCCGCATCCTGTGCAAAAACTCCTGGTTTTGTCATTATGAACACTTTGTTTAGCGTTGCTCTTGTGAGAGACAGGGCTGAATTTGCTCAGCCTTATTGATCACACAAGGGCCTCTCATCCAGAGAAACACATCTTGTACGTTTAGTCCTGCCTATTTCAAAGCATTTCATTGTCTCTGAGGGGGTAGACAGTGGGATGAGCATCCTCTTTACCCACTGCAATGCTGGTGAGCTGTTGCTGTAAGTCCTTTTGTGGTTGAGTGGGTCAGGATATGCCTATGCCATTGCCATATGAAAACAGGCAGAGAGACCTCAATCGTCCCAGCAGTGGAGGCAGGGGCAGGCAGGGGCTGGTGGGAAGCCTGAACTTTGAGTCATCTCTTCATCAGCCTTCTCTCTATTAACTTCTAGTGACTGCTACTGTGAAAGCTTGCAGAAGGCACTTAAGTCGCTGAGGTACGAGTTTTAAGAGTAAATAGTTAAAGAAGGATTTAATGATGTGAACAGGTTTTACAAGCATTTTTCCTTTCCACAAGGGTCTTGCTCCTTCCTCACTGTAGTGTTAGTGCTAGAGTTACAGACACCTGTTGGTGGGAAGCCCTGCTCGACATTGCAGCTTCTTTCCTGGCAGCTCAGCCTGGAGCCTCCTGAAAGTAGTTCCCTACCCTAGTCCCAGAGCTGTGCTTGTGTTCTGGCTCTTCGGATAGCTGCAGTATTTAACAGCACCACTTAGGCTAGCCTTCCCCAAAGGGCTGGGCTGGGCCTTTTTGCCCACTTACAGCCTTGACTCTTCCTACGCTGCTTTTCAGGGGAGTGTCATACTACTGATTAAGCAGCGTAATGCTTGTCAGAAATCTGGAGTGTTGTCAGACCTCTCTGAGTCCTCGGGCCTGGAAACAGTGGGGTTGCCAGAAGTCAGAACAGTATGCTCTTGAAGTGATCTGAATGCATGGATCTAGGGGATGCAAAAACTGAGTGTAGGAATGGGAGTATCCTTGAGAGAAACTGAGTCTTGTTTTATCACAGCACTGACAAGGAGCTGAACTTTCTGAAATACTACGTATTTAATTTTGTTAGAACTGGGCTTATTCTTTCCTGTGAACTTGTTAGAAACATGACGGAGCTTAGCTCTACCAGGTTTTTTGTTGCAGTATTGCTGTGCCACACCCTCATATAAGCAGTGCTATTTTGGTGGCAGAGAGTGGGTTCTTATCCCCAAACAAATCAGCTCTTCTGTCGAGTTAAAGCAGTGTTAATCCTTGAAGCACCACCCACGAGTGATTTAACTCAGGCCTTACAGGTTCCTAATTGTACATCTGTAACTGTGACGTAACTTGCAGGGCGCTACAGCCATACCACTGCAGTCTGTCCTTCCAAGCTCTCATTGTAGTATGTACTTTTCTGCTATGCTGTACGACCAGGAGGACAATCCATAGGGAGGTGGCAGAACTTGCTGCTGATCCAAGATAAGGTTAATCCAGAAGAGGATGCCAGTTTCCACAGTGCAGTGCAACACCTGTCCCCCACCTTGCACTGCAGCTATGTGCAACAATTTGAAATTAGACAGCAGTAGCAAGCCAAGCACCCATTTGAATGTGTCCTCTGGTCAATTTTGTGTGGCTGTAAATTAACATATTTAGCGTCTGGATGCTAACAATGACATTAGCTGTAAAGGTACCACAGTTACCTGCAAATAGTATGGGTCACTTGGAAGCCACAAACTGCCTTTGCATAATGTTTACTATGCAGCGGACTGAAAGTTCAGATGCCACTGTGAATTATATGATAAATACAAGCAGCAGCCAGCAAGGGAGACTGAATGTCAGTTTTTATTAAAGTGGATGAAATCCAGAAAAAAGAATTATAAAAGCCACTTAAGACAAAACTAGGATGCATCCTCACCGTGACTTTGGTTGGTTAGTTAATTCAGAGTAACTGGAAAGCTCTTGAGAGTAATTAGTAGCTTCATAGAGAGCACATTCAATAGCTGCACAGACTTGAGCCTTTTTAGATGGAAAGGAGGGAAAGCGTGTTGGGCAGAGGAAGACTTCAAAACAGATGGGGCAAGTGAGGCATCAGCTGCAAGCTAATGATGCTTTCTTGAGAGCAGGGCAAAAGGGATGCTCAGCAGTGTTAGATCACCAGAGCAGAATGGCTTAAAACCAAATGCTTTGTTTGACCTGGTAATTAAGCGCTTTCCTGCAGGATGTAACTGAGGCCAATAGCTTAGAAAACCAAAGGAAGTGGATGTTTTAAGGAATGAGTAACAGGTGGAGTTCAAGGTCTCTTAATCCTCAGCTGCAGCCAGACAAGAATATCCTCTCTCAACATTTAGTTGCACAATTATGTACGTTAGGAGGCATTTAATTCTTCTTATGTATCTAATGTTGACGACTTCTCAAGATGGGACACAAGGAGCAGACATGAGCCCTCTACTAGGGTTACTATTTCAAGCCTTCTACTACGTTTCTCTGTGTGGTAGAATTCCTGCCCCTTACTGTTTCCGTATCTCCAGTTTAGCAGATGGTGCAAGAAACTGGAAAATAACCAAACAATTCTTCCCTTCTTGCTCTTGCTCCCCCCATCTTTGTAACAAGACAAATCACTTCAATACAAAGCTTAGCTTCCTTGCTAACAAACAAGACAGCATCCCCCTGTGACAGAGAGGATTAGTGCAATCCAGTTTTATGCTGCAAGAAACCTGAGGGTACAGTGAAAGACGAACTTTTGCACTTCCACTTCTTTCCTCCCTCATCCACCTGCTCTGGCTTCTGGTCTGTCTGCCTTTAACCATAAGGAAAAAAGGCTGGAGACAAGTCTTTTTCACTTCTGCAGTCTTTAGAGCTACAGAGAAGGAATGAAAATAAGGAACTAGACTGTAACTCATACTCCTTAGTGCCTGCAGAACAAAAAAGATGGATCTTGAGGAGTCCTATTAATTATTCAATGTTAAATATTAATATGATTGCTCATGTAGCTCTGGGGTGTAAATTTCACTGTTCAGTAGGTCTCATCTGATGTCTGTTCTGCAGTACAACTCCTTCTGAACTCTGTGGAAGGGAACTGCATCTATACACTAGGAATGGATAGACACTGCCTATGCTGTATGTGAAGTCTAGGTGAGCTTTGAAAGACTTGAACAAATGCTGACCTACTACTAGCAAAACTGTTTTAAATGTAACACAAACCTTGAAATAAGAGTCCCTCTTAATACTTTTACGGAGACAAGTCCCCTGATACCTGGCCAACTGCAATTTTTTTAATGGATGAATAGATTAGTGAATAAAACTTTCTGCTACAGTGTCACTCTGATATAAACTTCATATACTAAAGAGCGGGGTTGGGTGTCCATCAGTCTGTGACACACTAGCCTTTTTTTAACTCTGATATGATAAGCTAAGTGAGTCTTTAGGAACTTAAGGTATGTTAGCAAGTGTTTTAGCTGGTAGTGGAGTGCTTTTTTTCAGTTGACTATTTTACCTGTGTGCCACTGTATGGGTCAGTACACATAGTATGCTCGGATCTACCAGAACTGTAGTTGAAACATAGTTTCTGTTCATGCAGTAGCTGTATTGGTGTTATCAGATCTGCTTAA
>VYZW01030564.1:152745-166722 GCA_013401315.1 Balaeniceps rex | reverse complement strand
AAGGAAGGAGCTTGAGGCGTGCCAGCTGTTAAATCAGTCACCTTGGTTATCATTATAGCAGGTGAGTTCTCTACTGAAACTCAGTATCACACTTTGAAACAGGATGCAGTACATTCAATGGCAGTGATCATACAGCTTGCGCATCTCAGTGTGACAGCGGTACGGAAAGCACTACAGGCCAGGCAGCTACAGTCTGGTAAGGAGCAGGTCACAGCCAATTAACCGGCACAATTCAATTAACTTGCACAAGAGGAAGCCTACTGAAAGAAGATGGTATTCCACTAAGGCTTGTGTGCTCCTCCTTTGGATGAAATGCAAAAGGCTTCATCTGCATTTGGATGAACCATGGCTATGTCTGCAAATTCCTAACAGTACATCCAATAAATGCTCTTTAGTGAGGTGGTGGCAATGGGAGGAGAAACTGCACTGCAGCAACACCCTGCTTTGCAGACTGCCAACACCACTCTCAAACATCATTAGAAGCAGGACACATACCTTGATCTGCTCTTAAAACAGGTTCTCTCCAAGATGCTGAACTGTTGTTAGACCCTCTAAGAGACTCCTCAGAGAAGAGGACCTAAGGCAAGTATATTTCAGAGTTCTCCTGTGTTTCACAAAGCAGGTGGCGTACAGGACAGTAATGATAAATCTTAAACTTTTTTTTTTGTTTTATATAACAAGAGTTATTCCCATCTAAGTGTTGGTTTCAGAGCTCCCACCCCTCCCACTTAACTCTTCAGGGGTGAGGGAGCCCACTCTCTTATGGCTTGACGCTATTTAAATATTGAGTTTATAATAAGACTTAGCCCTAAAGAATTCCACCCATAGCTTTTAACTAAAGAAATACCGCTACAGAAAAAAATAAACATCAGTAACTCAGAAAGATAACTGGATATGGCAGTTGTGGGAAAACAGCTGCTGGAGAGATACCTCATTAAGGAAAAGGCATGAAGAAAGAAGACCTCAAGCAGCAGCCAAGATTCATTTATTAAGAAAAGGAAAGAAACTAGGGCAATTATATTGTTTACCACTCCTCCCATCCCATGTAATTGAGAAAATTGATTATAAAGGGCATCCTCCTGAAGTGATGAACTTAAAACTCTGAGAAAGTGAAGGAAGTCCAACTTCTATCTAAATAGCGTAACTAAATACAGCCTAGCAGCAGTGGTGCAATCTAAGCTGTTGTCTAGCAAAGACACTTTGTCAAATATGTGTTTGCCTCTACAGCTGCATGTTCCTGCAGCTTAGGAGACTGATAACAGGGTCTGTATACATACTGCCAGTGGTCTCTGGCATCCCTTCACCTAAGTACCAGTCTCCCTTGAGTTCTACATCACTACTAAGATGATGTAGATGACCCTACCTCTACGATACCTTCCCTTTCTGAGTATAGCAGATATTCCTGTTGTTTCACTTTCATAACCATTTACAGACCCCTCTGTAATTCATCAGAAAGCTGTGCTAATGACAACTAGTCATGCATTTAGGTCAGGAAACAGTGTTAAGAGCTACATCTGGAATCTTAGTTCTGTGTCCCACCACGAGTTGCTCATTACCACAGCCTCTTATTATATCACTGTGTGCTATTCTTAAAGCATCACAGAACGCATTATTTTCTCCCTACAACTATATACTAGTTGCTGTTTTAGAGGTAGGGACTCTTTCTACCCACCCCACCTCCAAACTTCTCCTATAGTCCCCCACAGCCGGAAGCATTCACAGGTCTCCAGATCCATTTGATGTGAACTCCAAATTGCTCTAGAAGACAGGTTTTTTTTCTTCCCTGAATCAGGCCAACTCTGTAGGGGTCTGTACCAGAGCTTCAGGGACAGTGTCAAAACAACCACAGCGACCAACTCTTCAACTCTGGCTTTGTGTGTCTGTATGCAGTCACTAGCAATGGTCCTGCATTTCTGCAATAGTTTCACCTATGAATGCCCAAGGAAGCATGTGTGAGCCAGGGCTTCAGGTCCCTCTGGGAGCTTTCTAACCTTCAGAAAGAAGAATCAGACGACTTGCAGGCATTGACCTGGGGTTTCTCAGCACATGACTCCATATCCAGTGTTCAACAACTTAACCATTCCAAGTTCATACCATACTATTTCATGTATTGAAAGAGAAAGCATTAGCTTGACCTGTGGAACATTAGATTTTCCAACAAAATATATCTGGAACCCAAAAACCTTCCTGAGAGATGCCTTCATGCAAGTTACCCAAAAGAAAAGTCAAGTCTTTGGTTTAAATAAAACGGAAGAAGCACTTGTGATGTTGAAGCACAGCTCCTGCACCTCATTTACATCACAGGACTGGCAAGGTGCTTTGGCCAGTGCAGGGGCAACCAGTTCATCTGATGGTGTACCGTGCACACCTTATGGGTCTCAACAGGTGGGGCAGAAGGGCTGCTTTCACACAAACACATACCCCCCTCATCAGTTGACCATCAGACCTAGCCAGCAATTACAACTGAAGCAGACAGCCAATGTTTTAAGTGCCAACACTATTTGTCACAGTGTTTTTTGTTTTGCTTTTGGTTGGTTGCTTTTAAACCTTTAGTGTCTTCCAAGTTTCCTATTACAATGTTACCAGCTGGTGGGAGTTACCTGCAACCGGGCGGCTCTCTGGCAACCTCTTTTCAAGCCTAGCAGAAAATAAAGCTCTCAGTTCACAGATTTCCCTTTCCTCCCCTCCCTTTACAAATACAAATCACAAAATCAGAGTCAGAGTACTTGCAGAAATTAGTGCAACTACCAGATAAACAGAGCCATAGAAAAACACAGCTCTGCATCCCTCCCCGTGTACAAACACCAGTGTCACACCAGAACCATTACCTGTGAAACTAAGGGCAAACAAAGCTGCAAACTTATTCACACGCAGATTGCTGTTCACTTATACAGGCTCCTACATGTTTTCCCAACTGGGGTAGCAAAAGCCATCCACACATCACCAGGCAAATATCACACCATCTGGCAGGGGCAAGAAGGGAATATGCAGTCCTTACACAATCATATGGGCACAGAACACAATCCCCACACACACCCCTTGTTTCTGTACAGTTTACAGAAGTGAACTGTAAAAGATCAGCAGTACTTGCTTTCTTTGGGAGGAGGGGAAGGGTTCCTGAATTCAAACCATTTTGCAAGACAAACCCAATGCCAAATAAACCACCTCTGGGATTTGGGGATGTGCTGGGAGACAACAGCTAGGCCCACTTCTTCCCTGTCTTCAACCCTCATTACTGCTATCTTGTGTAGCTAATTTGTCCTCTCCTTTTTCACATCCCAGCCAGCAAAGCCTTGTTGAGCAAGTCCTCAGAGAATTCAGCTACCAGGAGCACAAGGTGCTGCAGTTACTTTATGTTTTTTTCTTAGATTAGAAAAATTTTATTTTTCAATAAAGAAAGTAACATTTAAAATATGAAAGTCCCCCAATATAACCCAGGAAGAGAGAACAATATTTCAAGTCTCCTCATACCTTCTCACAAAAACCTGAGGTGGGACCAGATCTCCCTGCCTCATTTGTGAACAGAAGCTTGATACTGTTTCTGCCAATAGTGCTGTCATTTCTCACAGAAAAACTGAGCACCAAATGTCAGGCTGAACTGGGGAATCTGCCCTAGGAACAGGTACAGTTCTAATGTTTTTGTACTGGCCAAGCCACTGCTGACAAAAGCACACTGACAGGACGCCAAAGGTATACTGGGATCCAAGTGACTGACAATCTGGCTCCAAGTTACACAGCCTGCCTCTCCCTCTCAACACTTGTCAAGAGACAGGATTCCTACAGGTTCTACCTACCTAAACATGACTGGCTTCAGAAGGCGGCAGCAGCATGAATTTCACCCTGGCGCAAGAGGATGCTACAGGTTGGCTATCTGACCCCTGGCAGGGTGAATGGAATAGGGAGGCCACAGAGAAAGAGTAGGGCAAGTGACAAGTATCAGCTCTTCCCATCTGATGGCTCTGCTGCCTCTCACATGCCTTCCATTTTCACCTCTCTTTTGGGACCTCCCAGAGCTGTAGCCTCCTGGGGTTGCCATGCCTTACAGGACAATTTTTTCCACCTGATATTCACTGGGAGGATCGTAAATGTTTTTCCTACAAGTGCCAAACTAGGTACCATTCTGAGACTGCTAGAAAGGAAGGCAACCTTCCCCAAGGCCTCTAGGCTTTTGCTGCAGTTCTAGAGTTCCTGTGGGTGGCTCTGTAGAACCCCTGGCTCCATTCCTGGCAATCCCATTCCCTGGTCCATTAGTCAAAGCAAGCAGCTTCTTGTAGAAACTGTTCAACTACACAAACCCTTCTGCCAGCAAGGCAGCCTTCACACATTATTAAGTAAAAGCCATTTCCAAGCAGTTAGCAGAGCCAACGCTATGAAAGGCAACACAACAACTAGTCCTGGAAGGACCATACTTCATAAACTATCACTAAGAAATTAAAAGAACCATTGTTTTGGTGTGAAAGAATATTGGTGTATACATTCCCTGCTCCTTGGTAGCAATTAACTAACCAGAAGTAGGCAGCATTGCCCCTCTCTTTCCCAGCTCCTTGAAGATCTCACTCAGGGATAAACAAACATGGGAGTTATGTTGGTTCCCGCAGCACTAAAACATCTGCTAAACAAAGCAGTGGAACAAGGATCTCTTTAAGAGATGGTAATGCCTGAATACAACTGGAAGCCCACCGGGAACACAGTTCAGGTTTGCAGAGACCCACAAAATACCAGTGCAAAAAGTACTCCAACTCTCCCATCCCTGCTTTTTGTGAGGGTGTGAGGGGAGAAAGTGACTTTTAGGGCATGACAAGGAAAAGAGTTTTCTTGCAAGCAGGTTGTGCAATCCAGAGCCTCAACTGCTGTATTCAGAACAGCTTTTCTTTAGGGAAAGGGAACCAACACTAACCCTCTCTGAGGCTGGAGATCTCCAAGCCAAAGCTAGCCAGCAGGCAGAGATGATCAGATGAACAAAAAGGATTTGGTAAGCCATTTGCCAGCAACAGAACATCTTCAGAGAGAAGGGAAAGGCGGCCAAGCAGCTTCAGGGCTCCATCCTGGTACAGCCTGCGACCTGACAAAGAAAATGGAAAGAAACATCAGCCAGAGACTGGTGCTGTAGATTAACTCTATACATTCACAGAGGGATGCTTGTTGGTGCTTTCCTATTCTTTCCCTGATGAACAAAGACAGCCTGCACAAACACTGCATGCACCTTTGAGCCTAAATGTGAAAACAGTGAGCAGCCTGTAATACTGCTGTTCAATGGTTTCATATACTTGCAGGCACAGGAATCAAGTATATACTAAATTCACCAGGCAGTTGCTTACTTGGGAAGTTCCTTTCATGGTACTAAGTCCTAGCAACAGCTTCAGATTCTCCCCTGAGGAGGAATTAATCTCTTCATTCCTAACCTCCTCCCCAAAGTTGATTCTGACATGATCCAAACCAGCTCAGAGACAGTTCCTGGATGCATTTACATGCAGTCTTTCATCAACATAACTCCTGTTTCAGGTAGCAGAGAGATGGTGCCATTGTAAGGTAACCAGAGTCACCACCTTCTAAGGCCAGTGGGTGGTCTCAGTCAGACCAGAAGTCCAAGCCTTGAACTTAGGAGCCAGCACTGCCTGTTACCAGGAGCACAAGTAAGATACTTATACAAAAGAACAGAATCCATTCTGTTCTAGCTTCCTCAAAAGTCTACATGAACCTAAGCTAAGCAGCTTCAGTTTTTCCACAGCAAAAATAAAGTGTCTTCTCCTGATACCTGAGCAAATGTTGCTTCCACTTTGTGCATCATTTCAGTCAGTCACACCCTGTAGATCCACCCCAGGTTAACAAACTGCACTGCCCAACACTTGAGCTGCAATCTGGCATGCCTCACAGCCCTCTCCCAACGTCACAGGGATAAGCCCCGCACTGCCACACTCACCCCCCCTGTTCCCATTCTCCACAGGCTCTGCTGAGTAGAAGATATAATCAACGGTGGCTCCAAGCCCCATGGGCATCGTTGTGACCTCCAGGCGTCCCCTCTGTGGCAGGAAATGGCTGTAGACAGAGGTCAGGTTGAGGCCATGCTGGATAATGCCTGAAGACCTGCACACGAACAGCCGCCGTTTACCAAGGAAGGAAAGAGAATGATTCAGTGTTCAGTACTGCAGTCACACCTGAAGTTGCGGATGCAACTGTCCAAACTATTTCTACTTTGTGAACACATAAAAGACAGTCTTTCAGAATTATTCACTCCACTTGCACCAAAGACAAAGCGGGCTACGAACTTCCTTTGTCTCCAATACCCAGTCCTGCCTAAGCCCTTCATTCTCAACCTCACCAACACAATGCTGACAGAACAGCACCCAGCTGCTGGGACCACACTGGGCGGATCTGGCTCTTCCAGATAGCCCTCCTGACTCTCTTCTATCCTCACATTTATTTCAGTCTTTACTTCAGCCAGATTTTCAGTGCTCAGGAAAACAAGACCAGGCTTGAAGAGTGGAGCCATTGAAGGTGCACCAAATTACCTTGGGATGAATGGCTGGGGATCAGGGTCTTTCACCATGGCAGCAGGCTTAGGCCAGTGTGCAGGGCGGTCTGCAAAGGAGCAAAGAGATTCCAGCCAGACCTACATATATCCTGGAACAAGCTGCTCATACCAAGTCTGAGAAGCTTCTCCTGACACCAAACGAATCTTTTGCCCAAGAAGAGCAGATAGCTTCCAGTCACAGGCACCTTAAAGAAAAATATTCAAAAGGAAACCCCAGCTCTAAGACCAATAGGAACATCCTGAGAGCATATCAGTGCAAACAACTGAGAAGTCATATTCTGTCCTGGTAAGGACATGTCCTTAAAAGCATTTAATATTATCAAAGCTCAGGGTACTTCAACCTTTGCTCTCAGAGAAAGTTCATTTGCATTAGCCTGCAGCTTACTCAAAGGGTGTCTAGAAAGGCAGAACAGAAATGGAGAGAGCAGAACCAGCCATGCCACAAGTCCCAGAGGTGAGGCGGTGTCTACTGGGTACCAGCATCCAGAGACATCTATGTTGTGGCCGTTGTGGCATTACAGTCTTCAGGCTTGTTCCCTCCCACCAAAAATCTTGAAGCAGAAAAAGAGACACATATATGTGTTTCACTTTATAAGAAACAGACTCTAAAAGAGGCTGAATCTCAGTGCATCTCAAGGAACACAGTCAGTGTGTATGAGGGTGGTAAGATTGTACTCCTCTAAGCTCTCATGGTGTCCATTAGTAATCACACAGAAGGCACCCTTCTGCTTTCCCCTTTTCTCACCAGGCATTACCTCCACCTCATGTTTTCATCAAAATTGAGCTAGGAGAGTCACAACCTGAAAAATCTCCCATTAATACCTGGTTTAGCATCTGTCACACCTTCCAAGAGGACCAGATGTGGTGGTCGTTCACAGGCAACGTCGCAAAAATGAAACTGGAGCAGGAAGTCCCGGCTGTACTTACGTCTGCCTGCAGATAAAAATTCAAGTTAAAAGAAGACAATAACTGCAGCAAAGCCACATCTACAGGGAACATCTGCACACTCTTTAGACCTCTTGGACCTCTTTAGTTTGAGAGAGGTTTTTGTGCCCAAGCACTCTGATACCATGAGAACAGGAATCACTTAACCTAAATGTAGAACAGAACAGATGCGTAAATGTAGAAGAACAGAGCACAGTTATTGCTGCCCCTTAGCTAATGCAACAGTCATGGTCAGCACCTTGATGAAACAAATTAAGAATGTCCTCTCTGAGACACCACATGTTCAAGGGACTTTTAAGCAGATCAGTTAGTGTGCAACTCAAGGAAAAGTCTGCTGAAAAAGAAAAAACAATTCTGGAGATCAGGTCGAATACAAGCTCTACATTCAAGATTCCAGCAAAGCTATTTAGTGTGGACTCCTTTTTTTTAATCTTCTCTAAGGACAGCAGAGAACAGTCATGATTGTAACTGCGCTCTTAGGAATGATTTCCTAATAGTGGTGTGCAAATACTGCCCAAAACCGCTCCCACAAACACCTGCAGCTGAAAGCTGTGGCTGCTGAACATGCTTTACAACTGCACAAAAGCATAAGTCTGGGAATATGAAAGAGATACATAGAGCAATGGTAACTGGTAGGGGAACATTCAGCTCCTGACTAGAGAAAGAAAATGGCAGAAATTGGGCTACAGCAATAGACTCTAGAAAAAATAAATTTAATTCATATACCAAGGAAATGGACAGACGAAGAGAATCTTTGCTGAGTGCCTCATGCAACACATGCCCAAGCTACTCACAGAGACAGCAAGGCCCACAAACTGTCCATCCTCAGCAAACTCATGTTCTCGGTGCACACTGGAGCTCACCTAGTTTCTTTGGCTGGCACAGGGTGACATATTGGCAGTTGTCTGTTATACCCAGTGAGCTCGGCCACAGTGGGGCCAGCAGTTTTCGTGAATACAACTGCTGGGAAACGTCTTCCTGACCAGACACCTGCAAGGAGGCCAGAAGCATCAGCAACACAGAGCATACCTTTTGCAAGCTATAGACAATGTACATATATACACTTGCCAAGAGCAAGATGGGAGAATGCCCTCACAGAAAGGCATAAACTAAGCTGTTCAGAATATGGTGCAGATGTAATAAACCTTCAGCTGTGGGGGATGGATACAATTAGCTAAAAGTCACCTGACAAGATTCTTTGCAGGCATCTATTATTGAATTGATGATTTAGCTTGAAAGCCAACGATGTATTTGATCATGGATACACAGTAACAGGTAACCACAAGAGACTCTAGCATAGGTGCCCATTTCAAACTGCTTTCAGATCAAACATCCACATAAAATTTCAGTAAGTCTTGGTGGACTTGTACTCCCCTACACTTCCAGTCACCCAGGCACAAAAATCCCATAGCAAGGGACAACCAGGACCTGAAATTAAGTGGTCTATTATCTTAGGCATTATTTCCTAATAGTGGTGTGCAAACACTGCCCAAAACCGCTCCCACAAACACCTGCAGCTGAAAGCTGTGGTTGCTGAACATGCTTTACAACTGCACAAAAGCATAAGTCTGGGAATATGAAAGAGAGACGCAGAGCAACTGGTCTGCCTCAAGTGAAACCAAAAGAGCAGTGGTGGAAACAACATGCACACATTCGTCTGCTACTTTCCCCAGCAGTGCTGGAGGCATCAGGGAAGACTGCTGAACAACTGAATTCAATATTCGGACTATTTCCTCACAAGAGAAAGAATGCAGCCATGCATTTCTCCAGCAGCATGCAACAAAGAGCTACCCAATCCCAGTTCTGGCTGGCACCTACCTTCCATGCTGGCATCCCATGGTAGTAAAGTTCACCGTTCCGGATGAATTTGTAGAGTGGAGAATCAGGTACAGAGTTCAGGTCTCCACACAAGATGACAGGATAGTAGCTGCCTTCAGTAGTTTTTGCAATCTTGTCGATCTCTGCTAGGAGCAAGGCCATCTGGGCCAGTTTGATATCTCCCCGCCGGGGATTGAACAACACATGAGTGTTGGCCACACACAAAGGACTGACTGCCTTCAGATCTAGGCCCTCCGGGAGCAGAGGCTGTAGCAGCAGCACCAAGCCCACATTATCCCGATTGAGGACGTCCAGGCCAGGCCGGAAGTATTCTATGGGGCTGAGGGTGATCAGCTGGAACCTGCTGTGCTTATAGCACACTGCACAGCCATCTGTCTTCGTCCCGGTTCTCCGTTTATAGAAGCATGCAAAGCCTGAAAAGAAACCACCTATTAAAAGGTTTATCCAGTCACTACTTCAGGCTTCCCCCATCAGCTGGGGAGTTCTGCAAGCCTGCATAGCAGAAGAGGTTCCTACTACATGTGGGTACAGCATTATACCCAATTCTGTTCCAATAATCACAGTTTATCATTTATCATTGAGGGTATTTTCTCTCTCCTCATCCTGCTAGGATCCTCTCAGTTTTGTTATTCTGATCTATCAACTCTGAGAAAGATCAATTACAAAAGAAAGGGTAAAGGTCTAGGCAGCCAGTTCAGAAGTAGGGCCAGCAGCCACACAACAAACAGGAAGAGCTCTCTCAAGATTGAGTGCTTTGAAGACGTTAAGCAGGAAGCACTGCTTGGCCAGTCCCATGAGCTGGAGGTGCAGACAGACAAAAGCAGGACATACCCATCTCCTTGAACGTTGGTTCCAGCTGCTCCCAGTAATGGTTCTCTTGCACCTCCTGGAGACACAGAACCTGGAAGAAAGGCAGACACCTCACTAGCTCCACCAGTATTTGCTAGTTACCTTGTTTTGGGGAAGGAAGAAAGCATAAAAGTGCACTCACATACCAACCCTGCAACCAGAAAGGTCATCACTGCAACTCTGTCCTGTACTTTCCAGATAGAGAGCAATAACTTTCCGGGTCACATTAGCTTATCATTCAGTTTTCCAGTGACGAGGCAGAAGATCCTTCATCACACAAAGAGGACTCAAGGAACGGAGAAAGTCATGAAGTCCTCTTCTATGCAGGCTTCCCCTCCTCTGCTGCCTTATAAACCTGGTCCTTTGCTCCCCAAACACACATTATCTCTTCTTCCTCTACTTCTGCTGTTTAAAAAAGTTAAGCCCTACTATCAAAGTATGACTAGTTTCTACAGCAACACAATCAAAGCAAGATAGACACCAAAAAAACGTACGCACAAGCCCTCAAACACTCTCAGAGGAATCAGTGTTCAGTTACCAAGCAGGTAGTATCTTCCTAGGACTTCCCCCCATCTTTTTTTCTTTTTTTAAATGCTGTTAGATCAAACAAGGAATTCAAATTCTGATGTGGGAAGGGCTCACTCATACTCACATCAGGATCCCAGTGCTGGATCTCCTGCAAAAGGTTTGGAAGGCGGTAGTTCCAGTTCAGGATGTCTGGATGACAGTGTAGATAGAGATCAAGGCCCTGCTCCACCAGGTCCTGGGCAAGGATGTTGTAAGACATGACTCGAAATTCAAAGAGAGGAGTGTTTTTCAAGACCTGCTCTGGCACACCAGGCTGGACAGAAAGATCTTCCCAGTCCCTCCATAAAATCTCTATATGCAAGAGACAAAAAGCCAAGTTACAGCCATGCTGGGTACCCTGCTGATACTTTTGTCCCCCTGGGACCCAGAAAATGGCCATTCTCATTCTCTAAGCTAGGGTGGTCTAGCCTCTGAGCAAACCCTCACCCACTCTGGTTTTCAGGTGCTCTTTTTGGATGCCTTTAGATAGTTGTCAATGGGGATGGCGTAACAGAAGACCAGAGTCAAGCAAACTGAAACACTTGACCAGCTTTTGGGTGTTTTTTATATTATAAAGCCAGCACTTGGGAACAGTTCCTGGGAAATGAACATATATTGATGTTCAGACCAGACAGTTGAATAGCACAAAGACTATTAGCTGTGACCAGCCCTCCCTCAGCAAAAACTCACTTTATAGTTTTCACTATCCTGTCTAGCAGATACTGTCAATTCTGCATGGACAGATACAATCAACGTCTTACTGACAGCAAGCCCAGACACATTGGCTTGTGTCTTGACCACATTCACTACAATGCAAATCCCGAACCGCACATTAGATTGAGAGCTGTTACTACTGACCATGGTAGGGTACCTCTGTTGGGAGAGGACAAAATTGCACTGTATCCTGAATGGGCCAGGCTGGGGGCTCTGTTGGCACTGTCTCTGCATCACGCGCTAAACTCCAGGCCAGCACAGCTGGATCTTCATTCTGCACTTCTACATCGATAGCGGCACAGCCAGCTATCTGGTGATCCATCTGTGGCACCACAGCTGCCCAAGGGGCACTGCCTGCTACAGCCACTGTTTCCTCTGCCAGTAATTTTGCCAGTTCAGTCACTGCATGATCTTGCGGTTCTGAAGAAGCCAAGGCGTGTAGCTCTGTCAGCTGCTGATTAGCACACCGGGTGACTTCTGGAGCCGAATTCAGGTCACTGAGGCTAGTCATCAATAGCTCTGAACCTTCTAACCAGTCACTAGTGAGCGTAACTGATACTTTCCCCACTGATGGAACACTCTCACTGGCTGGCAAATTCCCTGCTCCTTCCTCCAGCCACTGCTGGAGAAGGGCTTCTTGCTCTTCTGGGACCGACCTTCCTCTGGTCGCAGCAAAGACACCTATCTGGGTGGACGTGCTCTTCGCCAAAAGCACATTCTTTCGACAGGTAAAGAAAGCATCTGCCATTTAAAAACAAACAAAACCAACATAAGACAGGTGGAAATCCTTTCTCATTCACTCTTTTTCCTATGCCTTTGCTGTAACTCTGTGCAATACAACCATTCAGTATAGCAACCCGAACAAATTACTTCTCTGAAGAGAAACATTTACAGTCGGAATAACTTACCCCGCCTCTTCCTGAATGCCAGGCCACGGTCCAATTTTAGTTATGTTAGTCAAAGTCACTGAAACTGTACAGGATGGCAGTGGCTTTACCAACTCTAGGGAATGCAATTCTAACTTATGCAGTGCCACAGCCAGTCAGCCAAGCTAAAAGGTCTCGTGGAAACTATCAATTCTCAGCAACACATGTAAAGGCACAGTCTGTAGAAGTTAGCTGATGGGGTGCATGGGCTAAGAAGCCAAGCTCTTGTAGATGACCACTTGCAGCGAGTTTCTTTCCAGGGATTGAGTAAGAAAGTAGTGCTCAGCTAAGAGGATCAAACATATCACAAGAATGTGTTGTAGAAGAAAAACTGTTCTGTTATTAAGAGATGAAAAATAAAGACACAGAGGGACAAACATGTGCAGTTAAAAGCCTTATTAGAGAGAACATATGCACAGAAGAAGTCCTGGTAAGAATTACAGATCACCTGATGACTGACATCTGTGGTAAAAAATTTTAAAAACCCTGCTGTTAATGTAACACTTGAATATACTAATATTGGCGGGGTAAAGTAGAAAAAGACAGGGACTCTTTTCACTTGTATCTATATAAGAGATAACGGCATTTACGTTTTGTTATGAATTCTGCACAGACACTAGTCCCTACTGTTGACTAGCAATTTCTGTTGTCTACAAATCACTTTTTCTCTACCGTATCCCTGTGACAGTCAGTCAGCCAGAGCAGTAACATACGGGAGTCAGCAACATCCATGTATGCATTTACTGTATCTTTTGCGTCAAAGTTTCTGTATGTGTCAGAAATGGAGCTTTACGAGCCATACTGCTCTCTGTAGTTTTGTAATTAAGTTCATGAATGTCAGAAACACCAATGCACCAAGGTAATATTTTCGCACATGACTAGCCAGGCACTGCTGTTACAAAAGCCTGTTACTACAGGATAGGAGCTGAATTTGAGAGGAGTCAGCTAGCTGCTCGCTGTGACCACAGTATGCCAGTGGCTGCTACAGGCCTGGGGACAGGTTCAGGCAGGAGGGTGGGCAGTCACCAGGGACTGTGAAGTAGCAGCAGGACCTAGTAAACTAAGTGAAATATGGATGCACGCAAAGCAAGAGTCCATCCATGAGTCACCCGCAGGTCCTTGGGGAGTCACAGACCTCAGAGCAGCCCATCTCCAAAGATCTTCCCAAACCTGCAGTGCAGGTCCGGGGCAGGAGGCTCGGGCCTCCACGTAGACTGCAATCTGCCACTGCAGCACAACAGTCGGCAACTGTTTCCTCCAAAAACCCCGCCCACCGCGCTGCCCCGGGGGTGAGCAGTGCCGGCCCAGCACAAGTGCCCACGCCACCTCGGGCAGCAGCCCCAGGCCCCCACCTGCCCGCCCTGCTGCGCAGGGCGAAGGACTCGGGGAGCTACGCGGCAGCCGGCTCGACCCTGGCTCCCAGCCGCCGAGGCCCCTCCGGCCGCACCCCCTCAGGCTGAGCCGGGGGGAGGCGAGGGGCACCCGCACCCCGCCCCTCCGGGCCCCCGCCGCCGGTTTCCCCGGCCGCGCCGCCGCCCGCCCAGGGCCGGGTTACCTCGGAGGGCCCGGAGGAGCCGCGCCGCCGGCAGCAGCACGTAGCAGAGC
>VYZW01030564.1:100066-152580 GCA_013401315.1 Balaeniceps rex | reverse complement strand
CTCCGGGCCCGGCCAGTCCATGCGGCGGGGCTCGGCAGCGCTGCTGTGCCCGGAGGGTCGGGAGTTGTGACCGTAGGCAGGGTGATGGCACCTTTGTGGCCCTGCCACCCTGAAATTTGTGTTATCGAACAAAAGTTTTCACCCCCTGTTCTCCAGAAATCCAAACAGAAAGGAAAATTTCCAGGATTTTTTTTTTTCCTCTGGAAAGCCACCATGCAAGTAAAGTCCCATTTGCTCCAGATGAGTTAATAATTACACAGGCTTTGCAAACACAGTTGATGATAGTCAGGGTTTTGCAGAGCGCAACCTCTGTGGACAAATGCCATTGCGGATGGCTGAAATACCAGTGCGGGAGCGTGCTCTCCCTCGGTGTGCTGCTCACAGGTCATCGCAGCTCTGCAAAATCACTCCCTCTTCACCTGGCTATGAGCACACTGTGGCCTTTGCAAGTTGAGACCTGTCACGTGTTGAAACCAGACAGTTTCATATGAAAAGAGAAGTTGAAGTCCACATTTTTAATGTTTTGCTTCGTTCCAGATTTGAATGTGTACAACATCTAAAGGCAAACTGATTGAACTGGGCACCGCTATGGCTTTTTACACCAAATATACACTTCTAATGTGTGATTTCGGTAGCCTTCTTCCAAGCTCTCTTTAACATGGGCACTTGCAATGAAGTCAAGACTTGTGCCATCCCTGCTTTTGCGCTGATGAGTGCTGCGAAACTGCTCCCTTGATGGTGACCAGCTGTTGTCTCATGGGCTGTACTTAGACAAAACACTTTTTGAGGGACAACCTGCCTCTTACCCTATCTGTGTATGGTGATTAGCACAATGGGTGTCCGTGGCTAGGATCTGAGCTGATGTTATAATGTATAAAAATAATAATCCCACCAGTCTTGTTTTCAAATCTCCAGTTATAAAACACCATGGACCATAGACGCAGTGACTTGTCTCAAATCCCACGGACGTCTCTGGCAAAACACAGAACTGGACTGTGGTCTCCCATCTCCTGTTGCAGTAAGCAAACTTCTGGAACCATCATTGGTTTCTAGTCAGAAAATGGAGGGTGCTCTCCAGAGGAAGGATCTGCAACATTAAGGGCTGATAACTGGGGCATTTAAAACAAGCCTGTTCTTTAAAAGGAAAGATCTAAGAAAGTGTCTTCAGACCCAACCCACATCAGGATAATCAGACTGAAATTGGAGAAGAATGTTAGCCAGTGCCACAAACAAGCATCTGGACAGCCACAGTTGTTTTGCCTACACTAGAAAAAATATTTACAAACTTTGGCAATAAAATTAAAGCTGACAATGGTCATCTGCTTCAGGGTCAAACCTTCCACTGGCTTTTGCGGCGTTTTGTTCTAGATCCAAATATAACCCTACCATGACCTCTAATGACTGGACTACTTGAGAGGTTTATGTGGAACCTAGGGGAATAAAACCACTAAAAATACCCTATCCTTGGGAAATGAACTTTTTTTTCCTCTCTGTGTAGCCCATATTACGCTGTGTAGGCTATATAAACTTCAAAATCTGTACGAGAGATTATGTTCACTGAGCATTGCCCATAATGGAAAGATTTCTAAGTGTATGTATTAGTTCTGCTCAGTCTTTATCAGAAAGCCTCTTCTGTCACGGTTTTGGTTTTAGTCCCTTAGGAAAGGTTACAGAGTCCTCGGTATAAATGATGTAAAATAGTAAGTACTGAACCAATTTTGGCACCAACAGTAGTTGGTGGGTTGAACAAGTACTTGATTCGAGGCCCTATTAAGTGCTGACATGTTTACAAGCCACACTTTATTACTGAACGGATGGGGAATTTGGCAGTGGAGAAGTCTGAATCTGTTCAGGACCAGTAAGGCAAATGCACTCCTTTAGTCTTCATCTCCTTTAAGACTATAACTGCTGCAGTCTGGCTTTCTCATGAAATTGTACAAACTGGAATATGAACTCAAAGGAGAGGAGAACCCTTACCAGCAGTCTGGCACGACTCTCTGATACGTCTCGGGGGGGTCTCACAGCCAAAACCTCATCTGTTCTCTGGGAGTCGATGGGATCCCAGAGCAACAAGGTTTGCAGCACTGAATGTCACCCCTTGGAGTCAGAAGGTGCAGGTGAGGTCACAGAAGGGTGGTGGTGGCAGGATGGGGGGACGGGGTGGCGGCAGGCTCCACAGGGCTTTCTCATGACACCTGGCCAGCCCCTGCAGCAGGATTCCTCTGTTCACAGGCAGTATAAATCAAGAACAGATCTTACAAGTTGGCACCATTCCTCCTGGAGATTTTTTAATTGTAGTCTTTTGTGTATAGGTGTGAGGAACTTACAGGGTCTAGGAGGTGGCTGTGAACTCTTCGTTTACAGAAGAGAAAAAGCAAATGAACCCGCCACTCACTGGTTGCGACATGGAGAACGAGTCTGAGAAGGACACAGGTGCGGTGTTTAGTTACTAGCAAAGTCACTTCAGAAATAGTCAGAAATGGCCAAAGGAAAATCTCCAGCATTTAAGAGGGACTGAGGTTATTGCAAGCTGATCACCAAGGTGGGAAGGCTTCCTTTCGCCAGGCCAGGCAGCAATGAGGAGAAATGGGGTGCCAGTACCCTGAGATGGGAGCTGCCATCCAGGAGCAGCTCAGAAAAAGTAAAATGCATCAGAAGAGGGCTTGCCAGTACCAGCATCCAGGCAACTCCACCCAGCTGCCCCTAATCCCCACAGGAGATGTTGGAGCTCAGCACCTTGTGAGACCAGATCCTGTTTGAGCCCTTCATCGCCCAGAAGGACAGGCAGGGCGTGAGGGGCAGAAGAGTTTTCTGAACCTGCTGCTGTCAGGCTGTGCTTGTACACAGCAGAGTCAGGCTCCCTGTCTGCTCACAGCATTTTGGCATGACTTCCTAGCTTAGCATAACAGTTCCTCTCAAAGTTCAAAGCCTCCTTTGGCCTGTCACTTAGTCATTACAAATTAATTTCTTTTTTTCCTTCATAATGCAATTACTGTAAGGCAGTCAGATATGTGGGACAACCTCTCTCTTTGGTTCTTGTTTTTCTGTATTAAAATAGAGTATAGTGCAATTTATGAAGTGTTACATAATAATTTCCCCTAATGGATATTCTAATAGATGAGATCCTTTACCAGAATGTTTTCCATTGTTTCAAAATGACATTTGTCTAAATATCCTTTCTTATTTTTCTGTAAAGGTAGCTCTGGGGTTTTTTTTGATCCAGCAATAATAATTTATTGCCTATTTGGGATTAGTCCCTTTTAGATAGCTTTTCTGCAAACAAGGTTTCTGTTCTTGGCTATGAACTCTTGAAACTTTCACTCCTTAAGTGCGATCTGACATAATTAATTACCCGCTATCAAGCCCAAACAATTATACTAAAATTAGTATTTCTTATGGGTTTTTGACAGTATTAACATAACATAAAAAATATTATCACTAGGAAATACCTGGTCAGTTAATAGTTGGTTGCCATTTTCCCTTACATATTGGATTAAATAATTGTGGGTAAAATGCTGAATTTGACTGACAGCAGCAGCGAGGAGAATGGTATAATTGTTAATCCTACCCTAGTCCAGAGGCAAAATGTTGTCAAAATGTCTGGTTGTTTTGCTTTTTTCTTGGTCAAAATTATTTATATTAGGAAGGAGGGAAAAAATCTATATTTTTTTTTTCCACAAATATCCAACATATTTGTTTATAATTTCTCCAGAAGTCTTTTGATATCCACAGTGGCATGACTTAAAATAGGAGATAAAGATTTGATACCCTTGACCAAGCTAAAGCACACACAGTTTTTTTCCAAACCACAATAAACCTAATTTCTCAATTTTTTAATAAATGACAACATTTAGGATATTAATTCCTAAATACTTTGCTTAGACTTTGCTTAGATACAAAATCATGTCTCGTAGCTGTTTCCTCATAGATTCCTTCAACACTTAACACTCCCAAGTTAGTATAATCATATAGTTTGACACATCACTGAAATAACTGATTTCTTACAAACTGTAAAAAAATGCTTATATTTGAGCTTTTGCATTAGTATCATTTTGTCTGCATACTGCAGAATGCTATGTTCCATTTTATGAGTTGCCCCAGTTGAACTGTTGTTCTGATGTATTTCTTATGCCAGACATTGAGAATGAAAGAAGTGAGGACAACCTGGGTAGCTTTCTTTCACAGCTGAAATTCCTTAGTATACATCAATTAGACTATCCTGGCAGAGAAGAACAATTTATTAAAATCTTCATCTGACCTTTATGTCCATCACTATTGGCAGTGATTCTAAGAAAGAACACTTCATTAGTTTAGCAGCACGAACTAGGACCTTGTTGCAACACGAGGCAAAAGATGATAAACATTTTCGCTACTCCACAGAGCTACTGAAGTGTAAATTGATAGTATGATTTATCGAATATTTGTACAACACAAATGAGAGGACAGCGTAATGTAATGTACCCAGAGAACAGGCATTATTAACCTAGCACAAGAGAAGGGATTTGCAGTTATCTGGGTGCATCCCTGGTAAGTCACACATCAAACCATGGAGTGAACTCCCCTCGTAGCTCCTGGTTCGTGACTGGTATAAGCCATGCTTGAGGCAGGCTGACCAGAAGCTGTGTCTGCAGCTCCAACACCTGGGGAAAGGCGAGGGTGATAAAGGAGTCTCCAGACCCATCACTTTCCACTGCATTGGTTTTAACACCAATAATCATGATTCAGTGCTTTTCAAATTTCTGCTTGAATAACAGTATTATTTTCTGTACCAGCGTCAACTTCTACAGCTCCACAGGGGTGCAGGGAACACTTCTGGATCTGCCTCAGAAGGCTCAGTCCACACACTGCAGGATGGCTGATGTACTGGGCACATGACAGCCACGTTATCAGGAGATAATGCAGTCTGGATGGGTTTTTTATAGCATAGACAGTCTGTTCCCCAGAGTGGATAGTTTATTTTCATCAGGATGTCCAGCACTGTAGGGCCATTAAGCAAAGAGGATCAGTGGGTACTATCATAATGTCCCAAATCTTTGCTTCTACTTGTCTCGTGAGCTCTTTACATGGGATTTAGACCTATTTTTACCCTTTTGTCTTTCTCGTGCTAAAGTAATGCAAGTAAACCCATCATTTGAACAAATAAAGTCTGGCAGAAGGAAATGGTCTTAATGAAGGAGCTGCAGCTGCAGGGCTGGTTGAAATATGGTGATGTGGGTGCCAGCTGGCCAGTCTTTCCCTCACACAAGTCTGCATGAACAGCCAAACTGCAAGCTCCATGTCACACATTGATGCTAAGTGACATTCAAGAAGGATACAGAATTACAGATGAATAGCCTGGATCTCTAAAGGGAAATAAGGAGTAAGAGAAGAAGGTAGTAAAAACAGTGACAGGGAATGAAAAGGAAGATTAAGAGCTGGAAAAAAGTATGTATTTTGCTATTAGCCAGAAATTATTTTGGCAAAATTACTCTTCATTATTTTTGTATGCATTTATTCCTCTTAGAAAGGAATTTTCCAAATTCTCCTTCTCTCTAACTATAAAATAAATTCTGAATTGTAGGCAAGAGAACCTGTATCACTTCCAGCGGGGCTGGTTATTACTCAGTCCCAATGTACAATAGCATCCAAACGCTTTCTCTTCTGCCATGCTTGAAGAGTACTACAAAACATTCCCAGTCTGATAGCAGAGTCAGCCAACTGTGTCCTGCCTGTGCCTAGGGAAGTGTGCGTCAGTTCAGGACAGCTAGGAGGAACTGGCATGGGTTTGGCTTGTAGGTTTGTAGGAAACTGGGATGGAGAGGGGAAATTTGCTCTTGCCTGGTGGGCTCAGAAATTGAGGAAGGGGAGAGAGGCAGCTCATGAGGAATGAAGACCTAATGCAGGAGAACTGTGAGTCTCCTGCACATGGGCTGCATGCTGAATTTGGGGAGGCCTCTTTCCAAAAGCTGCCAAGCCATAGCCAGTCTGCTCTGCAGCCCCAGAGTGAGTCCATCCCCACACCAGGGTCAGCACCGCATGTGTACAACGCACAGGGAGCTGTGGGCACAAAGCAGGGCTGGAGAAGGACTGCATGTTGAAGAGGGGAACAGGCTTCAGTGAGAGTGATGGGAGGTCTGTCACATCCAGGGAGTCACATCTATGCTGGGCTTGCATTGACAAAATGAATCTGTTTGGTTTCATGGCAGACCAGAATGAAGAGACATCCAATACCAGTGAGTCTCTGGAGTCTGTGTCGCTGGCTGGTGCCTCAGCAGAGAAGGCCACACAAGGATCTGACACTGACCTAGAGGTTGAAGGTGAATGTTTTCTGACCATCTGCCCTCACTAGCCTTTCCCCTGTCCTGGTTTTGGCTGGGTTAGAGTTAATTTTCTTCCTAGTAGCTGGCATAGTGCTGTGTTTTGAATTTAGTAGGAGAAGAATGCTGATAACACACTGATGTTTTAGTTGTTGCCAAGTAATGCTTAGACTAGTCAAGGACTTTCTTGTTCAGCTTCCCATGCTCTCTGCCAGGTGCACGACAAGCTGGGAGGGGGCACAGCCAAGATAGTTGATCCAAACTGACCAAAGGGCTATTCCATATCATATGACGTCATGCTCAGTATATAAACTGGGGGGAGTTGGCCGGGCGGCAGTGATCGCTGCTCGGGGACTGGCTGGGGGTCGGTCGGCGGGTGGTGAGTGGTTGCATCACTTGGTTTTTTTTCTGGGTTTTGTTTCTCTCTCTCCAATTCTCCTTTTCATTGCAATTTTATTACTATCATTATTATTATTATTATTTTATTTCAATTATTAAACTGTTTTTATCTCAACCCACGAGTTTTCTTTTGCCCTTCTGATTCTCTCCCCCATCCCACCAGGGAGGGGGAGGGGGAGCGAGCATCTGTGTGGTGCTCAGTTGCCGACTGGGGCTAAACCACAACACCCCTTACAGAGCTGTACCTGCCAACTGGTATGTATCCCAAATGGAGACCAAGGACACAACCCTGCCAGGGTCCTGACAACTACATCTAATCTGGCAGTTGATAAAGGCAGGGGGGATGAATTTCCCTCTAAGAGCTCTCCCTTTGACATCAAGCATCTTCCTTCAACTGCTCTCTATACACCATGACTATTCCTTTGTTCCTTCTTCTCTCCTCTAGTCCTTAATAACCAACATTACCAGATCAGCCCTTTGCCTGGGCAGCAGGAGCAGCTAGCTGAAGCCAGGGATGGAACTGAGGCTCTGTGTGCTCCTGATGAAACACTGCATAGCAATTGCGGTCTGCGTGCTATAGGTTTGCCACAACTGCCCTAGACTTTTCTGGTGACTCTCCTCTTATCTCCTGCCTAGTGAAGTCAGTCCTCTAGCTAAACAAGTCTTGCACTCATTTTTGTAACAGTAGGATTAGTCCGTAATTTAGGATGAGAACTTTTTAACTTGTTATAAATGGAAGGAAAATAAAAAACCATAAGAACGCAAGAAAAAAAGACTTTTTTGTTAGAGGCCTCAGATTGAACTGGAAAATGGCTTTGACGAGGGGGGAATTTGTCTTGAGGTCAGACCATTGAATGCATATAACAACATGGAGAAATATGAGCTCTAAGTATGGGGTTTGATGAAGGAATTCCAAATGACAGGTTTTTGTGGAAATACAGCCGCCAGCTGCACTGATATGTCTCACTGCAGCTGTGTCAACAACACCCAATGGCCAAGATGAGAATGCTGGGATTCTTTTTGCTGGTTGTAAGCCAAAATGTTCTGAGCTGCCCTAGCTCTGCTGGCAATATCAGCTGCGTGCTTCAATTAAGATTTTAAAGAAAAAAAAAAGAAGAAAGTGTTTTTGCCTGATGTCAAGAATTCTCAATTACACCAAGAAAGGTTTAGTCACATTGCAGACTGGTGAGAAGCTACAGCAAGTCACTGGATGCCAAATGGAGAAGCAAGGACACATTAACTCTTGGAGGTCCCGGATAAAGGGATGGGGAGAACCACGGAACGATCACCCTTTAAGAGTAAAACCCTACTGTTGTTGCATAGTGTTACTTAATTTTATTAAGTTACTTAATTTATTTAAAAGAGGAGGGAGGATACTGAATGCACCACTCATCAATATACATTTTCTCTGTAGACCCTGAGAAGGCCTTTGCGGGGATTACGGGCGCAGCACTGTACTTGGAAGCGTGCAGGCTGATGGAGGTGGTGCCTGTCTCACACTTTATTCAGAACTTGGCCAAGCCTTACATAAACCTGAACCACCATGGCCTAGGACCCAAAGGTGTCAAAGCCATTGCTATTGCTCTGGTGGTGAGTAGCCAGTAAGAGTGGGCCACTGTTCTCAAGAACAATAGGCATTTTAGGCCTCTCTCAGGTCACTGAGTATGCAGCGTGGGAGAAAAAGTCATGTATCTTCCCCATAGGAGCTCTGAGCATCCCTAGTGTTTCTAATCCACTGCACAGCAAAGTCTTGTGCGGCAGCTGCTGGCCTTTGCTAGAATTATCCCCAAGAGCAAACTGATGTTCTTCCATGGGACACAAGTCCCCAGTGCTTCTAACCCCTTCAGGGCCAGAGGTAGGGCTGGAGGGATCAGTATCTCCCACTCTGGGTCCTGCATAGGTATGTGCTACGCTCACCAATGGACAGGCCCAGGATGCCTGAATTGGAGCTTGGATCTGAACCTGGGTCTTCAGGCTGGCAGAAAGCAATGGAAAGTCCTACCCACTCAAAACCTCTCCAAAAAAGCATCTCTTTTGTATGCCAACTCCCACTGCCATGGCTCTGCCACGGCTCTGCCACGTCCCCTGATCACTGTCCTGCTCAGGACCTGCAATGCTTTCTGAGGTTTGGAGGAAATGTCCAGTGTCTGTTGAACTGAGGAAACTATCCCCTTTGTTAACTTCTCAGCAGTTTTTTGTGCATCTTTGTTTACCTTTGTGTCTTCCCAGTCCAACGCAACTGTCATCCATCTAGAGTTGGAAGACAACTGCATTCTGGCAGAAGGAGCCATATGCATAGCAGAGATGCTACGAGAGAATTCCTCCCTTCAAGAACTGGTACCCAATCTGACATAGTTTGTAGCCAAAATTATTGCTCACCAAGTTCAATCATCTGAAAGAAAATCAATTCATTCCATTATGATTTTAACCAAATAACCATTGTTCCCATGCAAAAATATTCACATTCTGAAAGTCATGATATTTTACGCTGCTCTACTTTTAAAAAGTACAAGCTTCTGAAAAGCAGAAGTGTGCATGTGATAGCACTCTGGTAAGTCTGGAACTGTTCTCTTCATTAGCAGATCTGACAATAATTGCCATAACTAAGTCTTTCTAGTTCATGCTCAGCCAATGGAAAAAATGTTTTGGTCAGGAACTTTCATTCTCCAATATGACACGGGAAAACTTTTCTAAATAGATTAAAGGAATAATGCAAAACTTTCAGATATGAACTGGTGGGAATGTTCCTTCAATCTGAAACTGTGATATACAAAATGCATTTTGATAGGCTATGGGATCTGTGTTACACTGGAAGAAAAGATTCTTGGCCAAATGCCTCTTGGCTCACTGAAGACAAAGACCCATGTGAAACTGATGGCTGTAAGGCTTTATTCCTGTTAGGAGGAAGGATACAGGGTTAAACACACCTATAACTCATGTTAATCACTGTCTGGCTGACATTGCTCATATTGCTCGCCTTGCATTACCCCTTGATATCTTGGGCATTAAGGGGACAATAAAGCTAATTTATTCTTTGGACTCATCCTTCTTATCTTCCCTTCTTTCCTTCCAGAACATATCCAATAACCACCTAGACACAGCAGGAGCTGAAGCCATTGCCAGTTTGCTTTTGGATAACATGTCCTACCTCCATGCTCTTCAGCTCTCAGGTGGGCTTTATGCACCCAAACAGTGATGGCAGTGGAAGTGAAATAACGTGTTTCATTCCAGTCTCTCATCCTGAGAATATTAGACTATGGGCAAAATCAATCTCTCAGCTATGTCTCTAATGGGAACCCAGAGTAACAGTGGAAATCTAGATTTATAGTGATGTGATTAAATATTTGGCCTGCTCAACCTCCAGCACCTCTGAAAACCAGTCCGTTACAAGAAACTTAGATAATTGCTGGAGTGTCTCCCACATCCTGGGGTAATTCTGCTCTATGGAGCAAAGTGGAATAGTGACTAACTTCTTACAGCCTGATATGGGCTGTGATTAACTGGAGGTTCCACCTAAAAGCACAGCTTCCTGCAGACCCCAGCACAGCACCAAGGGAGAGATCAGCGCACTGTTAACATACTTCTCCTCCCCAGGAAACAACTTTGGAGAGGAGACTGCACCATACTTTGCTGAGGCTTTAATGGTGAGTTACCTGAAATCCAAGGTCATCTGCAGCCCTGGCTATGTAACAGACTCTCCTCGTCTTGAAGCTGCTGCTCACTTGGCATGATTTCACCTTGGCAATGCCCATATGATTTCCTGACATAATTCCGCTAAGTGCCTCTTGCTTACTTCAGAAATGAGAGAGGCTGGGAGGACACAGAGGCTGGGAGGACTGCATTAACATTTTCTCAGGACAGCCGTGTGAGTCTGGCTGAGAAACAAACTTTCAGGACTGTAATAGAACAATGGAATGACATGTGGGTGACAAAAAATTTTCAAGAAGCATAAGTAACCCAACTTCATGTAATTTTGCAATTGTCCAGTAAAAGGAAGATGCCTGACTTCTCTGTTTAGTTCCTGTCTCAAAGCCTCTGCATCATTTGGCACCACCAAAAGCTGCCCTGAAGCAAGGCTTTGACCTGATATCAGAAAGTACTCTTGGTCAGGGTGCAGTGGTGGGAGTGAAACAGGGGCAGAAACAGAATTGCAGGATGTGTTGCAGGCCAGACATGAGCTTTGTGAGGGAAGTTTGCACAACACAAAGTCCCATTGCTTTTGCTGTTTTGGGAAGATAATCACTGTGATGTTACATGCCTGAGAAAGCTTTGTTTTGGGACACACAGTGCTGCAATCTCCGTGCTGATGATCTCCCATGCACTGAAGATTTCAGTGTGTCTGACATCCATCTGTTTCATCCTCATGTGGGGACCTTGGCATGGCAGCTGGTTGCATCTGGCTGGAAGATCTCATTGTCTCTGCACATTTGTCTCTCTGCAGGGCAATTACCAAGTGAAGGAGCTGGATCTCAGCCACAATGAGTTCTATGAGAAGGGAGGACAGCTCCTGGGACAGATGCTCGGTAACTTAATTTATTACTCCCGCAAAGGCAGGAGTACAGGCACTGGGGGACTTGACGGCATCAGCACAGTGAACGTGTATTTCCTTCTCCAGCAAAAATGCCCCGTGATCTGGTGGGTAGTACAAAAGACAGGGTGCCCAGATTTAGGGCTTCCTGCCTGGTCGACAGGCTCACCCTCATCACCACAGGTGACTCTAGCAACTATCACTAATGTATCAGACCACAAATGCAGGATGAGAAACCACAGTAAAAAAGCAGTCTGTGTCAGAGAAAAGAGAGCTGAAGGAGAAGTCCCTCAGGGAGTATAAAAGAAAATTACATTTTACTAAAATCTAATAGGATCAGAACTGTTGTTTGTTTTAAGCTTTTGATTACAAAGTTCAGGAGTGATTTCAATTTTTCTTAAGTAGCTCAAACCCTAATGGTTTGAGCCATTGCACAGCAAGCAGCAAGGGAAACAGGTTAGGAAGAAATAAAATTAAGCTGCCTAATTTATCTCTTCAGACCAAGTGAGATCCAGAGTGTGCTAGTAGCCCTGTAGAGGGAAAGCAAACAAAAGTTACAGCCCTTCAGTAATCTCAGGTGCTATTAGTGCACAAGGAAAGACTTGCATGAATATTTGACGGCTCTTCTTCCCTCAGTATGTCCAACGCGCCTGCTACCATAACGGCTACAAACCTGTGCTGTGAGCATTCAGTGTTCCTTGAGCATTTCAGTAACACAATGCCTTCAGTTTAATTAACACTGTCCTTCTCCTGGTTCAGTATTTCCACTGATGTGAACCTCTTTTTAATTACAGCCCATGTCTTTAAAAGATGGATAGATTAAAACTGCAGTGAGGGACAAGGCACTGTGGCCCTGCCTTGGACAAGCCTGCAGGCAATGCAGAGACCAGTACTAAAACTTGTGACCTTCCTAGACAAGAAAAATGCCTCTCCAGACTTAAAGGTCTTACAGCTCTTCTCTCCTTCCAGCTCACTTGAGGCAGGAGCTGCAGAGATTACTGCAGAATCTGTTACTTTTTTGTTTTGTTTCTTAAAGGAATATTTTTAAGTCAGCTAAACTCACCATCTGCCTCCATCCAACCTCCCATCCATGGAAAATCTGGATAAGAAATTCTCTCTGAGAATGAGAAGCAAGTGTTGGCAGCAAGTCCTACCCCTCCCAGTGTCGCAGCAGACACAAGTGAATTCACACATACCCTGCTCTAAGTAGAACTTACACCATGAGGTGTGCTATGCATGTGAATTGGCACTGGCACATATACAGCTGGGCACAGCTACCACGTGAAGCTGAATTCCTCTCTTCTGCTAATCAAACATACGCAGAGTGAGTCTTGATATTTTACATGTGGCAAGGAGAATCCAGCCATTTTTCACAGTGAGAAACACAGACAGTGTCTATTAATATAAGAAATCCTCCCTCTCTCTACCTTCCTCCCTCACAACTTATTCTTTGATTAAGCCAGAAAAAAAAAAAAACTGTTACCTTTCTGCTTGTTCCCTTTCTCCCTTCTTCAACAGCCTGTTCTGTTCTTTGGGTGCTGTGGACAGCAAAGACTCTGTAGGTACAGGTTCCTCCTACTGCAGTCAATGAAGTCTGTTGCTGAACTCACAGCAAACTTTCTCTTAGTCCCTAAGTGTGGGTCAGGAGCTGTGTCCAGACCACTCTTCATGAGCTAACATCTCAGTTTCTCTCTCCTAGCCAGCAACACAACCCTGGAGATTCTGGACCTGAGCTGGAACCACCTGAGGAGGAAGGGGACAGTAGCACTGGGCACAGGTCTAAGGGTAGGAATGCCCCTGTTTTGTGATACCCTTCACAGTGATTACTACCAGCAGCCAGTTGAAACACTGAATGGGAACTCAAATCCCTGAGGTCTGAGCAGGATTCAGTAGCTCTAGCAAGGCTCATCCTACTGACAGTGGCAGTCAGCAGCAGGAGAAAGACTAAAGCAGTGAGTAGGTCTGGTGACTTATGTGGATGGAGAGACCCTGGTGACACTGCAGAGATGTTGGATTCATTGGGGCTGCCTGGGTGTGACTTGAGGGATGTTCCTGTCTCAGCCAGGCAAGAAAGGGTAGAGTGGTACAGAAGATGGGCATGCAGTAGCTAAGATCCCTCTTCTCTCCCCGGAGGGCAATGGTGCACTGAAAATACTCAACCTTTCTTGGAATGGCATTGGCAATGAGGGAGCACTGGCCCTAGGAGAAGCTCTCAAAGTCAATAATGTGCTGGTTCACCTGGACATCAGCAACAACCAGATCAACAATGAGGGAGCCAAGAAGCTCTGCAGGGGCCTTGAAGTCAACGGAAAACTCAAAATTCTGAAGGTAAAATAAAGCCCAGGCATGGATGGACGAATAAACAGAAGGAGTAGAAAGATCTGAGTCAGGAGGGACAGAAGACAGAGGTGAGTTGTCTGAGCTAGAACTGGAGGAAATGAGTCTTGCTCTGGGTTGAAGGTAAGCAGAGCAGAAGAAAATTCTATCAACGTGAATTTCTGCCAGGGCAACTAAATTGCACTGTTCCCTCAAAAAATCCCCCAGGGACCAGCTTGACATAACCCCACACCCCTTATCACCCCAAAGTGGTTGATTCCTGTCTTGTCTCAGTCAAGTGAGAACTTAGGCATTCAACAGGTCTGCATATATACATAAAATGTAGTTGTGAAGGTACATATGTACACGTAATATGCATTTCAACCTAAGGCAAAGGTTCACACTGAAGTTTGTAGGTGGGCAAGAGTGTGCCTTTCTCAGTGTGTTAATGATTTGCTAAAAAATTATTTAAACACAGGCTAAACTGTCATTGCTATGTCAGGGCAATGCCACAGTACTACCTAAAGGAGAGGAGTATTATCAAGCCCTGGAAAAAGAAAGCCAAAACTGCCTTCTAGTGAGCTAGGGATCAATAACCGTGGAAAGGGCAAAACTGAATGACCAGCCAAGCTGGCTTCAGAGATTAGGGTTGAGAGCTAACATGTCTTCTCAATCCAAAATCATTTTCTAGGAATTCAGCTCAGAAAATTCAGCTTGCTTACGAGCTGCATTCTCAGCTAGATCTAACATAAACGTCCTGAGAGCCTGCAAATGGCAGTGTGGTGTTTGAGGGGCATGTTTAAAGCTGTAGGCCTGTCTTTGGACATGCCTATCCTTGTAAATCACAGTCTTCGGGACAGCTGTTTTAGATTATATAAATAAATATATATGTCTGTTTGCCTTGCTTTTAACCTGGCTTGAGGTAAGGTCACTACCTCACACCAAGGCATTCCTCTCTCTATGTAGCTGCACAGATTGTTTGAGGAGCTGATAACACAAAGGACTTAAAGGAGGACATGTCTTCTGCTGGCCAGTGTTAACCAAGAAAGTTTTCTTTCAGATAGCAGTAGTGGGGACTGCACATGAAGTCCAAGGTGGGAGAGAGGTGATGTTCACACACTAAGAGATGCACATGGCAATGCCAACCCCATAACACCAGATAGCTAGACCTTGTAGGCCAGAGGCAGCCAATCAGCCTGAGCTCTGATCTGCTGTGCTACCAACAGAAGCCAAGTGTATGGGAAATGTCCCGAGGGGCATACCCCTATCCAGAGGGACCCTACTAGCAAGCACACATTCAAATGCAGCCCATTGCCTCAGCCTCTCCCCATCGCATGACTGAACATGATCCACATCACATACTCCTGCATGACAGATGTAAGGCACCTGATATGTGGAATTTCACGCAAGGAGATAGAGAGAAGGTGAGAAGGCAACTCTACTGGGAAGTTGCATTGCAGAGTTTTGTGGGACAGAGACAAGAGATGGCGAGATAACAGACAAACCCACTGAAAGAGACCACAGTTATTCTAGAGCCCTGCTGAAGAATGGGAAGAAAGGGTCATCCTTGAGGTTACAGCATGCCTTCTGCAAGGCATTAAATCCTCATTCTCACCATGTCTGGATCTGTGTCTCTTCTTCCCCAGATGGCAAATAATCCCATGACCATGGAAGGTGCCACTGCTCTAGTCACATCTGTCAGAAAGAACCCCAAATCCATGATGGAGGAGATCAACATCTCAGTAAGAGCTCATGTGCTGGAAAGCCTCCAGGACCATACACTATACATTTTTAGGAACTAGGTGGATCACAGAGCTGCCCCCTTCCAAAATTCTTTTGAGACTTGCTGTTTGTTTCATTTATACACAGCCATTAATAAAAAGAGGCTACTATGTGACAGCCCTTTCTAGGAGCCATGTGGAAATTATAGGGCTTTGGTCTAGCTCTGGAGAGAGGTGCCTTAGTATCACCACATTTCACTCCCTTCCATTTTGCAATAGCAGAACAAGAACAAGGAGCAAATTCCCACTGGAGGATGAATTCTCTTTGTCCCCTGAGCTGTCTCCCTCCAGGGTAGCCTAAGATGCTAGATACTGTGAAGTGCTTTGATACCCTGTCAGTATGTATGAGGAATAGAAGATGGATGCTTCAAGGCATTGAAAGCAAAGCAATTTTATTTAAAAAAAACAAAACAAAACAAAACAAAACAAAAACATTAAAAGGCTGGTGTGGAAGGAAAAAAAAATCAAAGAGGCCAAATCTTAGTGTGCTACTCCGTAGCAAGTTGGGAGCACGACACATATTGTTGTAACCTCATGTGAAATGCTTCTGAGCTCCTGAGTCGGGGCAGGTGTTGTATTGCAGACCAACACTGGGGAGAGACCTGGGCACGCATCAGTCCACTCCTGGCCCTCCCATCCATGCATTGGTGCTTCGTGGGAGCAGTTACAGAAGGTGTCAGGGGCCTCAGGGCCCTCTATCCACCTTTGGGAGCACTGTGATTAAAGGAAAGAGCATTTTCACAAAGATTAGGTTTGGGACTTGGAACATAAATAATATGTTCACACTTGAAACAAGCTAAAAAAAAGTTCATGGGCAGTTTTGGAAACTCACGTAATGGGTTGTATTTAAGTTACGTCTCCATGTGTTTCTTTGTCCTGTGGTTACTGTATTAAAGAAAGAAACTAAAACAAGGCAGAATAAATAATATTCATCTATGGTCTTTCCTGAGAGTATCGAGGGCTTTCAACAGAGATCATCTGAAGAACAGGCGTTCCTCTAGGGCAGACAATTTTTCCTGCATGAATTAAGATCAAAGAGAATTATTTGCCAAGTCTGCAAGGAGTCAGGCTTCAATCTGCAAAGGAAAACTAAAACAGGCTGTGTGGGGGTAAAGGACTTCATTACAGTATACGTGCTTCTGTTAGTTTTCTTACTAATAACCTAAACAATTCATACACTTGGAAAGAGTAATGTATTTTAGCTAAATTCTGAGAAATTAAAGAAATTATAGAAATGCATTTATTTAAAAGGAGGCACTCGAGAAATTTTAAGGCAAGGAGTTAATTAACATTAAGAATCTTCAATCCAACCTAAGTCTCACTATTCACTTCTGCTTCTTAGGGCTAACAGACACTCTCTTTACCTCACCCTTCAAAAGGCTAAATTACCTGGCATTTCACAAGATAAGTGGTCAATGGCATAAATTTACAATGACATTTCAGTATCCCAATCAAATGCTTGTAGGCAAACATCTAATCTGTCTGACAGACTTCATTCCACCTGTGATGTAGGGAGTCTTGCATTTCAATTCAGAGTATTTGCAAATATACAGCTCCAAAGATCTTATACTGTCTTAAACCTTTAAGAAATTAGTAAAGGTTTTAATCTTTTATAGGAAACTTAAGGGAAGACATAAACAAAAGCCTCTTCTGCCCCTTCTCCCAGTGATAAATGTTTATCTTGACTTTTAAAGAATGAATAATTAGTGTGTCTGTAAGAGGAATTTTGAATAAGGATCATGTCTAGAAACCTTTGCATGGGTTTGACAGCATCAGCAAAGGTGAAGTAATAGAAAGGCACATTTTTAACAACAGTTTATTGCTTCTGACAACATTTCTAAGTATGACTGCTCCCCACATTCTTTTCATAATCTACTCTTCATAGGGTTTCAACTTGCAGATACTGACTATCAAACACTTAATAGAAATCATGAACCAAAATAGCCAGCACATACCCACCCTCACAGTACAAAAGAAAATAACATCACTTTTCAGCTGGCTGTGTCTTGTTTTTCTGGACTGTGAACTGACTATGTCAAAGATGCAGAAATGCACAAGCTGCCTCTCTCCAGGTGCCGCCCGACCCCAGCATGGTTTGTTAGGCCAGACACGGTGCTTTGGCTATGCTGCTTCTGAGGCCACACTGGTGGTCCAACTGGCTTTCTCATGGGGTCAAGCCCAGGCTGGCAAGCTTTGGAGAGAGCTGGCAGCCAGCAGAGCGAGCTCAGGCTCTCCTGTGCCGTGTTCCCAGGACTAGGACACTCTGCTAGTGTGCATAGTGCAGGGATGTCTAAATGGCTTCTTCAGAGAGTCACTCTGTGTCCATAAAACCGCTGGTGCTGAATGAAAGCTAGTAAAACCAGCCAGACCCAGACTCGTTCAAGACTGTCTTCGACTAGTAACAGCCAAGAGCTCACTGCACGGTAGATCATAAGCTTCTAGACAGATCTTAACAATGGTAAATCTTCAGCTTCTAAAAAAGAAGCTGTAAGAATGCATTGGGAGACTTTGTAAATACACTTGGGGAAAAAAATACAGTGCTTGATGCCTTGGAAACCTCCTGCAATGACAGAAAACCAAAGCTCTCATGAATGTCTTGAACTGCCTTGAAATTTCCAACAATATATAGCTAACATAATACATGAACAATCCCTCTGCCATCATCGGTATGAACAAAATCATAATTGTGGTTTCAAAAGATCAGTCAAGGCAAAGGCAAATTTGTCATAACTTAAATTTAGAAGAATAAACTACAGTGACATCAATATTTGCACTGATAGCTTACTTTTGAGTATCACAAACCCCTAAATCAAGAGACTGTGCTGCTGCCCATTCTGTAAGTACTAAACCAGAAAACTCAGTGTGAGCTCTGAAACGCTGAGCTGTCACTACCCTGTCTGAAATCCTTAGGAAAAAACAAACATCAGGTCTTGTACTGCTGACTGGAGCTTGCTATTAGGGTTACACAATGAAATAGAGCTTTACCAAAAGTTCTTTTCATCTGGAGACACCCAGACCCTTGCCAGACAGATGCATCTTTCTTGTCTGGGCTATAAAGCTAGATTGCTGGAGGCCTAAAAGGATTTTCTTTTTATTTTTACAGAACTCTGTGGCACGTTTTTGTCACTAACTGTTCAACTTGCAGTCTGCATCTTAACTGAATGGAGAAGGGACCCATGTAGAACTATCTCAGGGATAAACGTGAATCACTTGAATAACCTAAGAGGTCTTCAGTGTAGACATTTACCTCATGAACATCTAGCCTGCATTAATTTAATTTCTACATAAATTAGTAAATCCTTTTCTGTCTCAGGCATAAGAAAAGAGAAAGAAGAAGAACACTTGTTTAGTGTCAGGCCTCCATGGGATTCCTGAAAGTGAAGAGTAGAGATGGGAGAAGGCACCACCCTTAGGAGAGAATGGTTAACATTGACTTCAGATGGATTTGTTAATACAAACAAGTCTTTGTTGTTCTTTGGGTGTCCATGCTGACCGCACTCTCCTTCCTCCTATGTACCAGAATGTGTTGGTGAATGAAACTTTCGTCAAGTTTCTCAATTTGGTGTGTCAAACACGTCCTGAACTAGATGTCATTTATGGTGAGGTCGAAGGCTGTATCGCCAAGATCCCCAAGCAGCATCCAAATCCCATGAAAGTGATTCAGGTGAGCTACTGAATTTGGGTCCATAGCTCCCCTGTACACAGTACACATGCTCCAAGCACTTGGAGGGATAGAGGTTGGAAGGGGTAAGCTTTCTTCCAAGTGGGAAATTCAACCAAGTTCCTTCAGAAAAGTATATTCACAAAGACTGTCAAAATGTTCACATATCTCAGTCCATGCAGACTGACTAAGCAAATCCTTTGATCTTCAGGAGAAGCTAATGCTTTGGGATCTGAGAGCACTGGGGGAAAAAAGAATCTGAATAGATGTTTTCTTGCTGTGTAAAATAAACTGATTGATTTCAGGTCAGATCCAAATGAGTGTCCAACCTCATCACAAGCCCACTGCAATAGCTGACTTTCATAGAACCCTTCACTGACAGTTGTGCTTTAGCATCAAAATTAACGTGCTTTATAAAAGTAGGATATGGTATTACAAGTGAATACTGTCCTAAATAGAAATTACTTAGGTTTTCAAGGTCTGTAATTTCTATGGATAGCAGCAGATGGTGCTGTCCTCCTTGCGAGAAGGCAACGCAAGCACTTGTTAAATAACACTTTTGCACTACCAACTTCACTGCGTTTCTTAGCGGCTGTGCAGATTTGTAGCTAATTGGGTGAGACTTTTCTGTAGATATGGATTCAGATGAACTTAAGCAAAAGCTTGAGCTGTTAGCTCGCATCAAACAGTGCTGCTGTGCTTCACAGCTAGTGGCACTCACACTAGCATGCTTTGCAGTTTTTAACAGCAATTATGGTACTCAGATGTGTCCTCATTCAAACAGACAGTAATTCAGAGAAGAGCAACTAAAGTGATCAGAGATCTGGGGGAGAGGACTGTCTCTGGATCGGACAGCCTAGCCAAGCAGTGGTTGCTGGGATGAGGCCCAAACAACCATATGCAATTATCAGAAGAAACAGGTTTACTACTGAGTCTCGTTTCAAAGTAGGGGGAGAAGGAGGTATAACTGAGAAGAATAGGATTAAACCGAATAAAAGGATTTTGCTCTCACAACAGCGTGGCTGCACAAGGAGTTATGGACTCATATATCTCAGTGATAGGCTAACTAAAGGCAGGGTGACAGATGGAAGAATAAGGGGAGAGCTGGATGTGGGTATCAGTGGCCATTTCATGGTTATGCCCATGTTTTACCTCTGCTTCTCTTAGAACTACTTGAAAGAGCACAACCTACGACTCTGGGACTTTTTTAGGAATATTGACAAGGATGGAAACATGAAGATCCCTGTGGCAGCCTTCCGGAGAGCCATGATGCAGGTGTGCCTCTGGAAGCACAGCCAGGATGCTCTTCTGGCAGGATACTGCTCTGGGGAAACCCCTCTGCTGCAGCACAGCCACTAGCCAGCCTTGCTGGTGACATTGCTCAGACTAAAAGGCTAAATTCACCCATTGCAAAAGTTGAGCCCTGAACAAAAGTTGAGACCCAACAGAAATGTTATGACATCCAGTAAATACTGCAGATGGCATCAGAGATAATGGATCAACTTACGAGTATCACAGGAGCCTTGTAATATCACAGACGTCAGCTGTTTGTACAGGATATACAGGATCTTGATAGATAATTATGTCTTACTGCTATGGGAAAAATGAAAAGGAGGCATTTAAACCCTTGCCTCTGAGTAGACAGCTCTCTTCCTGCCAAAACCACCATGGTGCTTGGGATCAGTAGCAATGGTCAGCCAGCCATGATGCTATCTTACAAAAAAATGCAAAAAGTTGTTATTTTAATCCTAAAAGAGTGAAATTGCCTCCCCAGCACCACCCTGTGGGTTTTTTTGCATCCCTTCTTCCATGTACGAGGCCATATGCTCACCTATTAAAAGATGATGGGTCCCAGTATGATATGGAGGATTTTTCTGCTTGAAAATAGCCAGGTTTGCTAACGTTTATCTTATCCTCTTAGCAATCAAGCATCCCACTGGATCGTGTCCAAATTGGGGAACTAGTGCGCAAGTTAGACCGGAATCGGACAGGGGTCGTGGACTACAGGTGAGTGAATGACTCCACTTACTGCCCTGGCTTGTCCTTCTTTTTTTAATTTGGCTCAACATCAAATAAACATATCCTTATTCACTTTGGAAGGTGAAGGGACGTAAGTTTTTGGCCAGTCCATTACTTACCTAAGTAAAAGATAGATGAAATAACACCTTGCATGCTTAGAAGCCCTGTTGAATCAAACTAGAAGTCAGTCTTATTTTTCTGTTTGATAAACTTGCTGTGAGAGTGCAGGGATCTCAGAGCTGAATGGCATTTTCATTCATGCTCATAAGCCTGTGTGAGAAGCATCAGCCTAACACGGTCCTCCCCCTGAAGCCAGGGTAAGATTTGCAAAGACAGCGTATCTGTGCCTTCAGACCTTTTCCTCCATCCTCAGGGACTCTCGTTTTTTCCCTTCTCTCTGATCCTTCTTCTTAGGAGACCTAGTTTTCCCTGGAAACCCACGTCAAACTACAGAACTTTTCATTCTCTTGAAAGTGCCTCTTCCTTAGTGCCTGTAGCAATCATGTCCAAGTTCTGAGAGCCTGAGCAGTCAGCAGCAAACTCCTTGGAGGCTGTCAGTCGCTGCAGGCTAAACCACTTGTCATTGGACCCAAAATTCCCCCTAGATTTCCCGTCAGTTCTGACATGTGACTCATCAGCTGAAAGCCCTATTAATCATGCCCAAATATTCCCATCCCTCAGCACGTATTGATGGGTTTAAATATATGCTGTAGTCTAGTTTTAAGGCTACAAGTAATTGGTCAATTTTGCAAATCTCTTCACCTCTTAGCTTCCTAATGTTTTCAAAGAGAAGCGAATTACTTTGTTAGATCTGGTCTTTATTCCTTCACATACATCGGTGCCGTACTAAAAGCATCCATGCTCAGATGCTAGACAGGCCTTAGCCTGGTTAATCTTGAATCAGAGGTTTCATGGGGTTCCCAAGGCACAAATTACAGAACTGTGGTTAAGTAGGAAGCAAATTAGGAACCATTAAGACCCAATGGTCAGCAAAGACTTCATTTGGTGCCATTAATGCTGCTGAGTTGATATGTGGGGAAAAATAAATACTAAGATCTACTCCTTATCTAGCTGTTTAATGGGTTTTAGCACTGTAGCATGTGCAGTAGCGGTAATATTCACCTTGTAGACAACAGTCAGAAGAGTTGTGACCTTTGCTGTCCTTACTGTTCCCACCTCAGGCTGTTTCCTCAAGGTCCTCTCAGCAGCTTTAAGATACCTGACAATGAAGGTTCATTTTACTAAATTAATACTGGTTCACCTCTTTCTTTTCAATCAGTCACTTAAAAGAGCAGAAGCCAGCACAGAAGCCTGTGGAAGGGGAAATCAAGGAGGAAAAGAAGGAAGAGCCATAAAAATGAAGCAAGGATGCAGGTCAGACAGTGAAAGATTGTAGGATAAATACTGGAAGAAAGCTCAGAGTGGCCCTGGACTTGGGGAGGCTCAACACTGGGGAGCTCTAATAGTCTAAGTTATTGAAGGTAGAAATAAAGTTGATGTGCCACTACACAGCAGGTCCCTATAGAGTCTGGTCCTTTTGGTTAGGGGCAGAAGAGATTGGTCCTTTGGAGCTGGTTACCAAATCTGTCTCACTGTGCATGCTGTCGATGCTGAACTTATTTGCAGAGATGGAGACAAAAAGCGAGAATGGGGAAACCAAGAGAACTCATTACTTTTATTATCCCCTTTTGAGGGAGAGCAGTTGGACAAAGAAAGACTGAAGGAAGTGCCATGCAGACAACACCTACCAGACTTAGCAGTTCTGATACAGGGACCTTTGCAAGAGGAGAAGAAATTAAATTCATAAGAAACTACAGCTCATGATGCTCAAAAAGTTATGGGTAATAAGAATTGTATTAAATATCTCCATGGGAAAAAATATGCTAGAATGGTGAAAACCATAACAGATTTCAAATGGCTCAGATACTAAACTGCTTTTTTTAAACCAATATTTTAAGAAAAGAAAAAGATTTCAACAACTCAAGAAGGAATGAAAGCCATGTATATATTAATATTTATACATAAATAGAATTTATAAAATTTAAAAATATACAGATGAGCAGAGCCCCAGGAAGTATATTTTGCCATATGCAACTGCCAGTATAGACTATACCACCAAGAAGCTTGGAGAACTGGGAAATGTTGGCCCCTCTGGGAAGACCAGCCTTCAGTGGAAAGGAAAAGAAGCAGCTGGTTACCGTCTGGTAAGTCTCTGTGTGTTTCCTAACAGAATAACCACCTGGAAAAAAAATCTTTGAGTTAGAGTTCAGGTGGCTCCAGTGCCTCATCAGAGGTCAACATGACTGTTGACATGACGGCTTTGGTATGACTGCTCAGTAGTCATCCTCAATACATGACCAACTGCTAGGCTTTAACTCATTACCCCAGCAGGTCTATGCCTTCTGATGTCTGTGACTTTTCTAGAATTTACTTGTGACTGCAGTCGGTGTCTCCTTCACATATAGAATATGTGGGGTTTTGAGATGAAGAATCAGAGCAGCAGAGAGCATTTGAGATGTTGGGTAGTTTGCACATGCAAGGGCATAACACTGTGGGGTCTTCTGTTCCTTTCCTAATCATTCCTAAAATGTAATTAGCTTTTCTTGACTGTTCCTAAGCACTGAGGTACGTTTTCAGAGAAACATACACCAAACCTGCAAGATCCTACTCCTGAACACTAAGGCTCGAGGAGGGGGGGAGTGGTCCATGCCCATCACTTTACAGTTCGAGCTCACTTACTCCTAAGAAAGACCTACACTAATGCACTACTCGCATGAGAGGCAAGGATGCTCCTGCTGCACAGGGCTCAGCTAGTGCCCGAGGTTGCTCCTGCGGCAGCCGCGAGCAGCAGTGCCCATGCCAGGCCAGCCCCAGCAGTGCGAGGGGAGAGGGCTGCGCCACCAGCTGCCCACGGAGGGTGCACTGCCACCCCCACCCCCGGCCTCCTGACTCCCTGGGACCCACTGGCTGTGCCAGGAGCCTGCTTTCAGCTTCTCTTCTGAAAACTACTTTGTTGCTTCTTTCCTGAAAAGTACTACAAGCAGGAGCATCATTTTAACTGTTGACATTCCTCCACCATCCTGCTCCAGAGGCTGGTGGGTTGGTGGGCAGTGCATGCGGTACGTTTTGTGCTGGACTCACTGCATCGGTGGCTGAGGGACTAGAGATACCCAACAATTGGTTCCTACCCATGTGGCAACTTTGACATCTCTTGTTGGACCACGTTTGCTATGTGTATGGAGTGGTGTCACTGCTGCAGGACAGTTTTAGTACTTCTTGGATCCACTGAAGTTACTGCACACGATCCACGGACCTGAGTGTAGTTACTTGTCATTTCTGGAGGGGGCTGATGTTTAAAACAGGTCATCTTCTAGGATGTTCTTCAGTGGCTCCAAGTCTGTTCACCACCCAGTGGCTATGCCAGTGTAAAGTATCTATGCCTCTCTCTCCCTCTCAGCCCCTAGAAATCCTTTTTTGAGTCTTTTTTTCAGCTTAAGAGGCATACAATGTAAATACTAACATGTGCAGGCTGAGAATTAAGGCCAGGGAGCTGGGAACACCTAATGATTTGCTATTTGCACAAAAAAGAGTGGAGTTTTTTGGCATGACCTACAACCTACAAGAACAAGATTTACAGCATCCCAGATTTTCCTCAAAAACGACCCTCTTGGCTTATCAGCAGGCAGACTCTCTGTGAGTCAGTTAAGCTGGATCGGGGTGAGAAGTTTCTCACTTGTTTCCAGACTAGAAAACATTTAAGAGAGAACAATGGGGTACCTGATGGCAGAGAGCAAAGGTCGTGCTTCACTGTCCGTACAGCACTGTGTTCTGCAGAAAAGAGTGCACTTTGGAGTGGAGGAGTAACACTGTTAAATACTGTTAAATATCTTTGTCTTTTCTTCCCACAGCGTCTTGGGTTTGTGTTGCATATGTTACACAGGCATCTTTATCTCATGCAGAGTGCTGTTGTGTATTAGTCACACATTACTATTCTGCTTAGGTTTGCACAGAATCGGCTGCCCAACTAAACTGATTTGTCCAATTATTGCCCTTAAGATTCTAGATTAGCTACAGCCATCAAAAATCTTCTGTGAGAAAACATCATAATCAAATAGAGATGGGTACTGGCCTGCGGCAGGTGTGGCTTTTATTTATTTGCATGCCCATTTAAACGTCAGAGTCAACAATGATGTGGCAGCTAGACTGTACCTTTACACCAGGAAAAACCTACAGGGAGATGGGACTGTTTCTTTCAGCTGAATAGTTTGAGCCGAAATTTCCATTCCAGAAGGGCTTGATAAATAAAAAGTACCTACTTTGCCAAACACAAAATGAAAAGAGATTGGATGTCTGGGAAGGAACTAGATGCAAACTTCTGTCCTACTATGTGGCCTGATGCAATTAAAATACTAGCAAAAAACTGGGAGTGCTACTGAAAATTTTAGTTCTCCAAATTCACATGCAAGCAGTGTGGTGAAGGCTAGTTGCAGTCTGTATTGTTACCGAGTCTTTCTGAGCACTCTCAGATCAACAAAGCTTTTTTAAGCTTGGTGGCAGCATTTGTCCCCTTGCTGGGAATTCAGGGATAAACTGTGGTAGATACTGAGCAGGGGCGGTCGGGGAGTGGAACATGAATTGCTCTGCTGATCCCACACCTGTGAAATGCTGCAGAAGGAAATGGTTTGGCCAGCATAAATTAAGGCAGCTCTGAGACTCATCTAACGTACCTCAGGAATTCAGCCTGCCAGCACAAAATTAGACAGTACAGAAAGCTGGCTAAACATAATCTCTGCATCTTCCATGGCTTGTGAGAGTGACACAGCTGAGTGACGTTGTCAGATCTCTTCAATATTAGAAACAAAATAAGACTGTTTAAGTAACATGTTTTGAAAACACAGCATGCACACTAGAGTATTTAATGTGTTAGCTAGTTAGGTGAACCTCTGGATCTCTTGCAGAGGAAATCATCTTTTTGCTGTGGATCTCATCCAGCAGAATGAGACCCAATTCAGACTGATTTCCTAGGCACCACCACAACACTTACAACATATCGTTGCATTAAAAAAGTCATCGGTAGTCAGAATCTCTGGAAATCTCGGAGTAAGTATAAAGACTAACATTATATAGAATCATAGAATCATAGAATCATAGAATGCTTTGGGTTGGAAGGGACCTTTAGAGGTCATCTAGTCCAAACCCCCTGCAGTGAGCAGGGACATCATCAACTAGATCAGGTTGCTCAGAGCCCCGTCCAACCTGACCTTGAATGTTTCCAGGGATGGGGCCTCCACTACCTCTCTGGGCAACCTGTGCCAGTGCTTCACCACCCTCATTGTAAAAAATTTTTTCCTTATATCTAGCCTAAATTTCCCCTCCTTTAGTTTAAAACCGTTACTCCTTGTCCTGTCACAACAGGCCTTTCTAAAAAGACTGTCCCCATCTTTCCTATAGGCCCCCTTTAAGTACTGAAAGGCCGCAATAAGGTCTCCCCGCAGCCTTCTCTTCTCCAGGCTGAACAGCCCCAACTCTCTCAGCCTGTGCTCGTAAGAGAGGTGCTCCAGCCCTCAGATCATTTTCGTGGCCCTCCTCTGGACTCGCTCCAACAGCTCCATGTCCTTCTTGTGCTGAGGGCTCCAGAGCTGGACGCAGTACTCCAGGTGGGGTCTCACCAGAGCCGAGTAGAGGGGCAGAATCACCTCCCTCGACCTGCTGGCCACGCTTCTTTTGATGCAGCCCAGGACATGGTTGGCCTTCTGGGCTGTGAGTGCACACTGTTGGCTCATGTCCAGCTTTTCATCCATCAGTACCCCCAAGCCCTTCTCCGCAGGGCTGCTCTCAATCCCCTCATCTCCCAGCCTGTATTGATACTGGGGGTTGCCCCGACCCAGGTGCAGGACCTTGCACTTGGCCTTGTTGAACCTCATGAGGTTTGCACAGGCCCACCTCTCCAGCCTGTCCAGGTCCCTTTGGATGACAAACTACCTCAGCTTGTTCACGTTAAAGATCTTTGATCTGTCTAGCTGAACTGGCCTAAAAGTTTTTGGCTTTACTTTAAAAGGAGAAATCTCATGGGCTGCTGAAGTGGCTACACTGATACTAGTCTTCATCTTTTAAACTTGCATCAATAGTTCTTTGTTCCAGTGGCCTCCCATCCATATAATGAGTATATCAAAAGGTGTTGAGTGTATATCAGTGGACATACGCCTTATGCAAAGGGGCATCCTGCAGCCATGCACGAAATCAAGCATCATGAGACTGGGAGCATGACATGCACGATGCACTGGTCAGTGCAACTGAGATACTTAAGTCCCCTATCCATTCATTCACTGAGTAAAACCTCACCTGGATCTGTCACAGCAACGTTACAGAATCTGAAGAGATGATGGAGTGAAAGTTTGCAAGGACAAAATTTAATTTTTTCAGCATGAGGCAGAGATTTGGGACAATTGACTGATGCTTTTTAAAAACTGATGGTTTTTACAAGACACTGGAAATGGTCAAGATCATAATGGACATCTCAGTTCTTGAAAATGTATGCTATAGTTGTTCTTTTCTTCTTATGTGGGTGACTCCTTATCTATCAACAATACTGAACCTATTTCATAGTTTCTTAACCCAGAGAGCCCAGCCAAAGGATTGCATTCTGAATTTGGGCCACCAGAAGAATGCAATCAACCCATAGTTCATTCCTTGCCACCCTCTTTGTTGCAGGCTGCTGAGACAGCAGCCAGACACACACCGCAGGCTGGACAGATTGCTCTGGTAGCCTTCTCTGTTCCAGACGCTTCATGAGGACCTTAGTTCCTCCACCTACATGCTATTAGCTGTGTATCTCCCGATGGACAAATATGCTAGCTTTCACAGCCTCACGGGAAGGGGATATCTGATCATGTCATAGGAGGACAAAGAAATAATGTCCTGCCATATAACCTTAGTCTCACGATCCTCCTTCCAGGAAATTGAATATGTGCATTCCCTGATGGTCTATGTTTGCATCTGGGGTCCTAGGATAAAGTGCTCATGTGATGGAGAAGGTCTCCAGAATATGGTCCTCCACAAGGGACTGAGACCAGATCCAATCATGATCTTCCCCAGTAAGGGAAGATCAAGCCATTTCAACAATCCTCTTTCTTTGCCTGTGGTTTCTCCCCACTTCATCTTTGTGGAGCTGGTATGGGAGCCTGTTACACTGGGTACGTGTGCTGAGAAGTGAAGCAGGGCAGTTACGATCAGGGGCTTACCGCTGTTGTACAACTTTCAGCATAGCTAGCAGCCCTCCCCTTGAGTCACCGTGAGAGCACTCATGTGTCGATGCACCATGCACTGGCTTCTCTCAGTGTTCAAGTGTCTAAGGAGGACCGACGCCTTACCAGCAGCAGCAAGAAACTTCCTTCTCCACCGCCGAGCTGCACCTTTGCCTGCGTTTCCTCCCTTTCCACCTAGCAGAGGGCGCTCCGCTCTCATAAGTGGGTCCTCAGCACATTCCTGGGATGGAGCTTAACCACTGGAAGGAAAAAGTCCTGCTCACACACACACATGCACACCCCAGGAGACAAAAAAAAAAAAAAAAAAAAACAAGCTCAAAACAAACTGCGCGCTGAGAAAAGGTTTGTTGAAACCCTTGGAAATCCAGCCAGGCAACAGGCTTGTGAGCCAGCAAGGGTGCAGGAGGCCCCAGGCCGGCCAGCAAGGCGCAGCGGCGTAAGCTGGCAGGCAGCACTTGAACTCTGCGAGGCTGTTCCCTTGCAAAGGGCACCCTCTCCCTCCCCGGCCTCCCCAGGATCGCTGGGCGGTCTGGTCCCGCTGCCACATTATTGTGCAGCGCAGTGGAAAAGCCACAATGCGAGCTGCTCTCTGGGGGGGTGGAGACAGACACAGGCGGAGTCAGGGCGCAAATTCTTGAACCTTTCACATCCTTTCTGTAATTTGAAACATACTTGTTCCCATTCCAGAACCAATTTTTTTTTTTTAAATTCCTTCCTTGAGGCTGTGGAAATACGTTCAGGAAAAAAAAAGAGAGAAAGAAAAGAAAGGAAGGAAAAAAGCAAGCCCACTACTTATCAGAGGCTCCAAAACAAAACAGAGAAACGTGAGAGTGTAGCCCTCCCCAGCACAACTGTTTGCGGGCTCAGATTTCCCTTCAGAGGGGTCATGGCTGCTGCAGTCATGGGTTTGGAACGCAGCTGGTCCTGCCTGCAACAAGGAGAAAAAATCCTGTCTTTTCTGCAAATGGCATTTACCTCCGTTCGCTTTGCAAGCTCTTGGTGTTCAGAGTGGAGGAAGCCATTTGCAAAAAGCTTGGGGCACTGGATTATGCCTTTACAGTTCCCAGTCATCTTCAGTGGGTAGTTCCCCCTCCCCACTCCCAGCCCCTTCCATCCCACCTCCCAGGTGGCCTGGGAGGGAAGGGACATCAGCATGTCCCTGTCCTGTGCACTTCAAGTCACACACCTATAAGCACTCCCATTTACCTCATTCCACAAGACCAACAGGGAGACAGTTCCCATGTTTAGGGTGGAGTGTACGAATATGGGAGAGGAACACTGCCTAATGCGCACTTCCAAAGATTTTGAATGACCCTAATCTCCCCAAAAGGCACAGAGCAGTGCGGAGCAGCAGGGAGCAGCACGGAGCACTCTCTTGCATCAGCCAGGCCATCACTGCCCACTCCTTTCCCCCTGGGTAAACCGCAGCAGATGACTGTCCTGGTGCAGCAAGACTTTTTGTTTGCTTCGTGTAAGGAAAGTAACAATTACCAGTGACACTAAATGCCACCTTGGGTCAGAAGTGACCTGAAGCTCTTGAGTTGCATACAAGCAGTTGCAGTGCAGATGCCTTGCCAGTGCTGGGCCAAGCGGTGCCAGAGCAGGGGCAGCTAAGTTGTCAGAAGGAGCACCTACCTCTCTCCCATCCACTCAGGGACTCACACCCTGCTCTTTCAAACCAGAAAAACAAGGATGAGGGGAGAAGCTTTCATGTTTCGTTGCCATTATCATAGGTCTCAACTGTGTTAATGTGGTATCATGCTGTTTACGTGTGTGTGTATATGGATGGGTGTGAGCAACCCTTAAGGAAGGCGTGAGGTTTTCCAGGAGAGTCAAGTGTATCTTGGGCACATGTGCATCACCTGAAGCAGCTGGATGACTGCCTCACCAGGAGACACCTCTGCACATGGGGGAGAAGTCATCCAGAGGAAAGGGCAGTCCGTGGGCACAGGACATAGCCCTTACACGCTGTACTCCTCCCCCATCCCAGCCACTGCTCTGCTCAGCTAGGGCAAGTTGGGGAATGTGGGAAGTATTTCTGTTTCCTCGGGTGTATAGCTAGAGAAGGAGGAGGAGCAGGACTCTCTGGAAGACAGAGATGGGGTAGATATGTTTGTTTATTTTTTTGGAAGGGACAGTGTGACATTTCAGGGTTTCCCCATAGCCGAGTCATGCCTTTCAGCCATGTGCCCCGTGTAGGATGGCAGCTAGGTCATGCCCACCGGGGAACTCCTCTCCTTAACCCAGCGCCTGGCAGCACAAGTCACCACACTGATACTTTGCAGATTGGCAGGAAACGCCACAAAGCCCATGTGTGCTTAAATATTTCACGTCACACAGCACATGTTATTCTGGCTGCCTGCAACACTGCAGCGTTTGGGCTCCCTCCCTCCAAGGAGATAAAGCATCCTGATAGCTTAGCTGTGTTTATCCAGACACCCTCAAGACAGGCTTTGTCTCTGAAGCTGGACATTTGGAGCTCACAGCATCTTCCGAATGTTGCCCTCAGACAGGAGCCATCCTGTTCAGGGCATCCCCACCATTTCTCTGTGTCCATCCTTTGCTCTCAGCCTGGATACCTGCTTTTTAGCCAATACCACTGTAACATGGTGTCTTGTTTATCACATTTCTATCACTTTTTACAGATAAGCCTTGGCTACAAATACAAATGCTCTGCTGACTTTTTTCTCAGGCATCTTGGATACTAAAGGGTTATTAGTGCTCTATTCAGGCCCATGTTGGCAATCCCCACCCTTCTCTGGATTATCATGCAAACCCAGTTGGAGTCGCTATTAAATATGAGACAAGACCTCAGTTAAACATGTAGTAAGTTAGTGACTTCTGGGGTGTTACCAACTTTCTAGAGATACCACATGTGACTGACTGAACTAGATGACAGACTGAGTAAGAAGTTATTTCACTTGGTCGTATTTATTAGAGCAGGTTTGGCCTGCATTTTTTACAGGGATCCCTGTCTTACAGGTAGCAAGCAGGCCAAATGAAATCTATTCCTACAGGCATTGCTCTCTGCAGTTCGTTTTTACTCTATTTCAGTCCCACATACTTAATTCGTGCCCTGGTTAGCTGAAATGAAACAGTTCAGTGCCCTCTGATTCAAAGATTTTTGGAGGAAGACACCTAGATTTCTTGGGGTGAACAACGGTTCAATGGACAAACTCTGTAGATATGACTTCCATCCTAATCCAAATGGTGTGTTGAGAAGTGATGGAGAAAAATCAGCACTTGTCAGTTTTCCAGAAAAGAAAATGCCCCAGGCCATGCTCTTCCTCCCTGGCCACTTCCCTGTACCCATCACAACTCCCAGGCACCATCTGTGGACCTCTGCAGAGCTCATGATCTGCATGCCAAAGCAGCATGCCAAAGGTAAGTGGGCCAGAGCCTCAGTCTGCAGCTTGTCACCATTGTAATGTTGGGCACCTCTAAAGGGATATTAAGTCCTTCAAAAAGGTAGCTGAAAATTCTCCTTACGTAGGGAAATCTCTGTGAGATGCTAGCTAAGAGAGCCATCCTACCCATCTGGCCATACTGCAGAGGCAGGTGGCATTTGGGCCACAATCCAAGAGCTCCTTAGCCATTCAAAATGGAGACGTTTGTATCTTCAAGACTGAAGGAAAGTAAAAGAAGCTCTTACCAGTCCTTGCCCCTGTATCAGATCCTAGTCTTAGGGGATGTGGCTGGGATAGACATGCCAATAGCTGCAGGCAGACAGAAACCTTCTGTTTTACAAATACCAGCTTGTACCCAACTGCCCTTTACATACTAGGCTGGTTATTTATTGCTGAAGTGAGTTTGAGGAGGGGACTAGGACAGCAAGAGAAAACAGCCCACAGAAAGAGGCAGCAAAGAATAAAGGACTACTATGACCTAGAAGAAGAGAGCTGAGGCTCTCTGCTGACAGAACTTTGGAGGGGCTGAGAGGAGACATATTGTAACAGGCCAGCTGGAGTCATGGTGGTGCTGGGAGATGGAGGGGTGCAACCGTGCAAACATATGCTCTCCAATGACTTCACTCTCTGCGCAAAGGAGTTTGCGCTGCTTCACGAGGGGTGAGTGCAGGGGACTGCTTTAGTAGCCTCATCTTCTCTGCTAACCTCTACAAATTTGTTCCTTTTGAAGACATAAGAGCACGTAGGCAGGCTTGAAATGAGGACAAGAATCCTGAACTCAGCATGACTTCTAACCGCTTGTCCCAGACACAGGCTGGGGCTCCGTTCCAGGCTCTGGGAAGCCCAAAGGAAGATTTAGCTACACAGGAGGGATCCTCCCACATCCCTGCACAAAACAGAAGCAAGGTGGTCTCTGGGTGACAGAAGGGTGCAGGGAGGCAGGGATTCCTGAGCATCAGTCTCTCTTTTGATGCTGATTTGCAATGAAACATTTTGCCTCATAAGTCTGTTTCTCCCTCTGATTTTATCTCCCCTTTTAGAAAATGGTGCAAATAAAGCCGAGCTGCCTCATAGCTTGTGGATGTTTTTACTATACTAAACAGCCCTCCAAGGAGAGGAGTAAAAGGGTAAAGGACTAATACAACTCTTTGCAAGGGACCTGCGTCCATGCCAGGAAAGGGTGTGATCCACAGTCCTGCTCAAGTTCCATTCCCCAGCCTGTTCCAGTCGGCTGTGACTTTTGTTAATCCCTGTCCTGGGGCTAGAAGAAAGCAAGACCAACAGCTCAGTTTGCTCTGACAGGACTGAGCCCTGCTTGAAAATACTAGGAAACCTCCTGAGTCAGCAGCTCACTTGCTCCTACTCTTGGAATAGCTGAGATTCCCGGACACAGTAACTTGACTCTACTCCTGGCTCAGGGCAGTCACTAGCTGAAAGGCAAAATAAAATCCCCTCCTGGCCCATTAACAAGGCCTATTCTGGGTTCAGGAGAAACCAGTCTGACTGATGAACTCCCCTGGCTCAGGGGCTCTGGCTGGGGCTGGGAGAGTTATTCTTTCCTTATTCAGCAGACAGGAGGATGTTAATGGAGAGCATATGGGAGGGGAGGGAGTACTGTGGATATTGCTGGAGGACAGCCAGACTGAATCAAAGCCCCAAGAAGCCTATTCTCCACCCGGGCAATGCTAAAACAGGCCGTGGAGAGACGAGAAGTCCAGCTGTGATACGAGAGAGTTGGGAAAAAAGACCGCTGCCTTCCCCAGCTTTTTTACTCCCACTCCAAATGGGACAATGGGGCAGTATTGTCACATAGTCCTGTAGGCATGGTATTCACAGTGGAAGCTTTCTGGGGAAGAGTGTGCCTCAGCCAGGCACCCCATCCTGAGAGTCCTGCTATAGACTTCAAGGAAGCAAGAACTGCCTCTGTGCTTGTGAAGTGCCATCTAATTTATGGTGCTATAGAAATGATGTATTACAACAGTCCTACAGGCTAGAGACGGAAAAGCCCTGTTAACTCCTCCAGCCCATCTCCCAGAGCTGAATGCAGGACTGTTGCCTCACACATTTCCTCAGTTTCTGTCTGGACATGTTTTGAGCAAGCAAGCAACTGAGGTTCCTATATTTTTCACTTCTTAATTCTGTTTTAAAAGTCAACCCCGATGTAATTAATGTAGTATGGATTACCCAGCTGCTTGGATATGTCAAGCAGGATGGAACAGGGTGCATCAAAGGCAGCCCACATCTGCCTTACCTTAAAGATAAAATGGAGGACTGGCTAGTGAAGACTTGATTGCAGCTTGGGCTAAGAAGCTTCCCATTAAGTAGGAGGGCAGTTAGAATCAGCTCCAGTAAAAATTAGGTGTGTCCTTTTTGGCTCCTGATGATCTGTTAATGTAGCCCTGACTGAGGCAGATTTTGGGCATCCACGATGCTTGGCCTTACATCATTCACCAGAGCTTAATTAACTAAGGAGCCCGGCTTGTTTAGCCTAGCAAAGGGGGATATAATTGCAATCTATAAATAAATACTTCAGGGGGTGAACACATGGAGAGGAGGAAAGAGCTATTTAAAGATAAAGGACAATGCTGGCACAAGAACAAATGGGTATAAACTAGCCATGCATACATTTAGGCTAGGGATTGTCAGGTTTCTAATGCTGAGAGCACTGATGGTCTGTGAAGGCCTCCCAATGGGTTTAGTAAGGACAAAAACCAAGCTGGTTTTAAGAGGCAGTTACACACATCTATGCAACTGATTGTATGAAATGGCTGGCTGTGCAAGCAAGGAGCTGGACTTGAGAAGCCCAGAAGGAATGTCCTGAGGTTCTCTGGGCTGCAGAAAGTACAGGATGAGTTTTGGCTAACCAGCTGCAGGGCCCAGTAGGAGCAAGGTGGGAAAGAACTGGAAGACTAATAAAACCTGAGAAATTTAAACTGCACCTTCATTGCATAGCAGGCAGATTATCAATCCAGGTAAAACTGGAACCTGAAAATAAGCCCTCTCCAATGACTAGGCTGGCTGGCTTGGTTTAGAGAGGTTTGTGGGGGCAGGAGGAGATTATCAACAACAGTCAGTAAAAAGAGTCTATGATTAGTTTGTGTGAAAACATAGGCAAGAGAAAAGAAGAAAAGAAATAATGATTGGTTTTCCTGTGAGCAGGATGAGGTTGGGAAGCCCATAGTTCTGTTTTGCCATCCTCAGAGGCGAAAAGATCTCATGAGCCAGAAAACCTTCAGCTATGAGAACATCTTGTCACATTCTCCAGTGGAGTAACAGTTTAGCCTGACCTCAGACTGAGACCAATACATGGTGCCCCTGCACGCGGTAATCCTTCTCTGTGAAGCCATTTGCCAAACAGACAGTGAGTGTCTTTGCCTGTGGCTATCCTGCAAAACAGTTAGAATAAGAGAGACCTTGACCCTTGACTAAGGCATGCTGGAGAGGCAGATGTCCAAATCTTAGCCTCCTTATTCAACTGGATGCTGTAACAGTAAATCACATACTCCAGTTTACACCACCAGCACAAACAAGATAATGGACTTTATACCAGAGAAAGATCTGTTTTAATATAGCACTTTGTTTCATCCTGTTCCTGCTGAGAGTAGAGGGATGAGGGAGAGCCAGCAGAGACAGCTATACAACTGGCACAGACCTCCCTTGTATTGAGGGAATTTTCCTGTGGGACTCTCCTGCCTGTTTGAGTTCTCTCTATGCTCCATAACCAGTGCAAAGCAAATTTAGCAGAGACCAGAGAATCCATCTTAAAATGCCTTAGGGGGGACAGAGAATATGGTATAAATGGAACTGCAGTGATGCCTCTTCTAATTCTTGTAATCTGTCACCTAGCTGCAGCAGTGATAGGTGCTTTAGAAATCCACAGACAGCCTAAGTATGATTTGATCACATTAGCGGTGGCCCATGTATCAAGAGATTCAGAGGGTTTATTCAGAAAGGCATTAAAATAAAGATGGTTGTGCTTCCAAATATCTTTTGTCTGGGAAGAGGATATCTCCTAAGGCTGGCTTTACTCCTGACATTTCTTATTCTTTGCTTTTCCTTACAGATCAGAAATGTAACACAAAATGCCTTGTCTTGCTATTTTCATCATTCTGCAGTCAGTCTCAGTGGGAATCTGAAGCAATGAGGGGGGGAGGTGATGAACTGAGTCAAGTCTGAAATATGGTTCCTTGCACTAGAAGGATGTAGATGTGGCTTCTGTTTAAGTCACCAGTTCAGGTCTTCTTGATGCTGAAAGGTGATGGCTGTTATACACTCTCCTGAAATGAGGTACAGGGTTTCCATCCAATTACTATCTAACTTCATGCAATAGTCTAGGAAGCTGAGAACTGCATGAAAGCACCAACACGTTGACTGGGGAACAGCACACAGGGGAAGCTTGTCCTGTCGCTACTTGTATTTTCCTGGCTATGTGAAGCTTAGACATTTTTCATCCTCCAGGTCTAAAGTTCTTGGCCTGGTAACCTTCATTAAGTTGAATCAACTTTAAAAAATAGGAGAGAAGATGAGGGAAAAATTGATTTTCCATTGAGGGGGGCTTTTATTTGAGATGCAAACCAACAGATTTTTTCCTTCGACCTCCCAAAACTGAAGAGAATTTATTGGTCATTTTCACATTTTTAACTGACATTCTAATTTTCTTCACAAAAACACTTCAAACATAGAGAACCTCAATAAATCTCTAAAGCACACAGTTAAAAGTGTTCACACAGGCCGTAAAATTGTAACTCTGGATTTGTACAATTCATGCTTATGGTCAGTCATGTCAAGCTTTAAAGAATCTACCACTTCAGCCATCTCGAAAAGGCCGTAAATCTAGATTATGCATTGAAAGTGCTTAGGGAGTCTGGGTATTTATACCAATGAAATGCCAAAATATTTTACTGACACGCTCCATTTTTTACATTCTTTTACTAGCAGTTAATTTTTTATGTGTGTATATATATATATTAATGCTGACAGTTATATTTTGGCTATTCTTAGTTTGCAACTGGCTAGGCCTCCTCTAGTCAAAACAGGAGTCTGAACAATTTCACACACATGGCACCCTGGGCAGAAGACAGTGGAAACCTCACAGATATGTGCGCAGCTTGGGCTGAATATAGTTAGAGCTACATCTCTGGAAGCTCTGCAAGTGTCACATGCAAAATTTCTGGCTGTTTCCATAGGAGTGATTCATTGGGGTGCTGCTGCTAAAGAGTCTGTGTCAGTCCCCAGTGTCCCCACACAGGGCCAGAGCTGTGGCACTGTGGAAGTGAAAGGGGTGACTCAGTAGCAAATATTTCTTCTGCAACAGAAGGACTTTAAAGCACCCAAGGGATGTACACAGCTAAAAATGTAAACTGAAGCCTCTAAGGGGTGTCCACCATACAGGGCAGTTAAGAGATGTCCAAGTCAACCCTAGTATCCAAGGTAATGCAATTGCATTAACGTAGCTCTCTCACTGGGCTCCTTACCCTCTTTTAAATGTATGCACCTAACATGGCTACATTTCTTTCCTGACCCAAATTAGCTCTCCTATCTAATTTTGAGCATCTCGGTATGATACTGCTTGGTGCTACACAGGCATCACCAGTAGCTCTCTCTACTGGAAGGGTGCCAGGAGCACATTTTATTTACAGATGGAAATCACTTAGAAGAGGCCAAATTCCTTCTGGATTGACAATGAAGTCACACAAAACTGGTGGATAAAAGATTTAAATGTAGGTAACTAACTCAGACCAAGCTCATTCAGACTAAAGGAAGAGCAGGAGCATGCTCAGGGAGCCCAGATCCAGCCCCAACCACCTGGCAACCCCAAACCAGGAAAATGGCATGAGGTTTCTGTTTTTAAACAGCTCACGGTGTTTTAATCCTGACTGCCAGGGCCCCAATACCCTCACCTGGCACTCCCCCCACCCTGCCCACAGCCCAGGACCCCAATTCAGTTCCCTTAGGGCCATCAGTCCCTGCATCAGTGACACCACAGGATGCTGGTCTCCAACTTCCCATGGGGGAGCCGACATCGCAGCCCAGCCTTGGCCTGTCCCCATCCCCAGAGAGGTGCACAATGCCCAGGGCTGGGGCTGCCCTGGTGCCCCTGGCTGGGATGGTGGGACAAGCCAGGGCTGGCAGGCCCTGCCTTGCCACCCCACGGGATTCCCTGCAGCTCCCTGCACCCTGTCCCCTGGGAGCCACCAGCCCTTGCTGTCCCCTGGCGCTGACGCCTCTACACTTGGTAGCTGCTGCCTGGCTCTTTCCTACAGGTCAGAATGTTAACAAGAAAGGACAAATTCCAAAGATGACCAGCTAATGCCACCCCTACTACACTGTAAAGCAAAAACAATCTAATGGTCATAACCATGGTCTCCCTCCTCCTCCTCAGAGCCCAGACTATGTACTCAAAGGCATAATTGAATATAAGACATACACTTAATTCCTGGCAGAAACAGAAACTGCTTTTGGATTTGAAAGGCCAGCTACCCTCTCACCTCATGAGGAAGGTTTGGTTTTATTGTATTGTCCATTCACTCCTCTGAAAGGCTCTCACTTCCCTCTCTGTGTCCTTCTAGCAAGTATTGATATGCTTCTTTCTTGCTATGAAGAGGATACCATGAACCTGTCTTCCTTCAAACTGTTTCTCAGCCCACCTTTTGCTGTGATGTTTCCGTGAATTGGGTACCAACTCTAATGGAATTAGGTACCAACTCTAATGATTTAAAGATAGTGAACCTACTATGTTTTGTTTTACTTCTTATATATTTACAAATACTTGGCATAGCAAGTGAGACAAACTCAAACAAATTACATTCCTAGGTTTGTGTCTCTCTCCAAGTAAGATATGGTAGCTACAGATGACTTTACTCCACACTCTAGGGAACAATTTAGTTATCAAGCAGTTTTGGAAAAAAAAAACAGAAGTTCAGAGACTAGACACCATTAGAAAAGCCCACTTCTGCCAGATTATGGCACTAGAGGTCATGCAGTCAATCCTCCCTTGCTCTTCCTCCTTACCTGCTCACTTAAGATGCTGAAATGAATCATCAGATCAAATGACAGATCATGACTGAGGCGCTTTCTCCAGGCAAAGGAGGCCCAGGCCAAGACAGAAGCTATACTGGCGAGGTTTAAGGGGAGGCTTCAGATTTGCCCTGAAGGTCTTTCTATACAATGCTGGGCCATAGAAGATTATTTATCTTTGCCAGTCAAAAGCCAGAGGGACATTATGCTCGCCTAATGTTATATATCAAAGCAGTGACACAGATGGAAGACAACCAACCATGTTCAAGACCTACAGTATTACAGAAATGTTTGAATAACAGCGCCATGTGCTACTGACCCTGAGAAGAAGTCTACTCTGGCAGCAGGAGAGCCACTAATTCTTAGATGCTGCAGTAACATCAACAGCAACAGACTCGTCCTGTGGGGAGGCAGCCTTGTGTGCTTTCTCATGGCACTTCTGGGTGCCATTAAAAATAAATCCATACTGTAGCAATGGTATGGAACACAAGGGTGCTTGTAAGGAATCTGTTTTTATTTTCACACCATAGCCATACAATCTGGGCCAATATGGATGGCACATATAGCCATGTGGAAGATTTCATTCTTTCCAGCTGCTCCTCATTACCATTTGCTTTCAGTAATTTCAAGGAATACTGTAGCCGCGTTTTCCAAGTCTCTGTCAGCCTTTCTTCCAGACAGAGGGATTCAGGTGGCTTTAGTTGTTCCATTTTTTTTCCAAAGAAATCGGACTTCTTTTAATACAGTGTAATAAGGGCACTGTGTCCCCAGGAGGGACCACTTCTCATTTCCTGGCCCAATGCTGGAGGTAGGTAAGTTACAAAAATAATTCTGCAATCTGTGGCTACTGTTGCACACTGGAGCTGGCAGTCTTAGAAGAAGGTTTAGAAATGAATCGCCTATTTACAAAGGAAGCCCAGTGTAGTCAGGACTGACTTGTTCCATAAAGGAGTACAGCAGGACTCCTGCAGCACTGCTAAAATAACAGGAAGAGTAACAGGGACTGCTACAGGAACGAGTCGTAGGCGTCCAGAAAACCCAAAGGAAGTACTGATTTTGTCGGCTGCACAAGGGCAGCTGTCACCGCCTCCCGCCGGCCATTCGGGGAGCAGACGGTGAGCAATGCATAGCCAGCCATCTTGTTTCCAGTCAGACTCAAAAATCCATGTTTGCCAAGTAAGGAGGAACAAAAATGTGTTGAGCAAAAGATTTAATTTCCCAGTGTCTACAGGGAAATAAACAGACAATGGGAAGCAACATAAAAAACATATACATGAAAGACTGTTATTTAAAACCAGTTGACATAGTAATTTTCAGTGGAATCTGGCTGGCTGTAGCCAGTATTTAATTCAAAAATTCCTCAGGAATGAAGGTCTTTTGCAGGCCAGCTTTATTTGGCTGGGGTTGGGCTTTGCTTTTTCCCACATCCCGCCTGCTGAAGTTAGAGGTTGATGGCAGGGAGCCTGATTCCTCTGCCTCTTCCTGTGCTGGACACAGCCAGCCAGTATCACCTCTTTTTTAAATTGTCTGCTAAAACTGCTGTATGGAACAGAAGCTGGAGTGGGGCAGGGAAGGAACAGGATCATCTGCTCTCCCTTCTGAGAACAGAGCAAAAAATTACCTGCAGGACAATCCATAAGGAGTCAAAGCAGTTAAAGAAATGGCATACAGTCCAGAATGGGCTATGTATGGTCCCATGGCAGTGACAGCTTTCCTGCCTGATACTCCATAAGCTATTAAGTGCTGCAAAAAGAGGCTTTCTCACACAACGGACAACAGCAGCAATGCACTTGCTTGTAGCACTAGACACAAAAAAAATTAAAACAATGACATATCTAAAGAACCTTTTTAAAGCACTGACCAAAAAACATTAGATGATCATTTTCTACCCTCTAAGACATGTGCAGTTGAACTAGGGGCACTTAGAAACTCTGGCTTTACAAATAAGGGATACAAAAATTCTACTCAAGTCTGCAAAATGCAGACACATCCTACTCAAATGTTCAGCAACACATGTAGCAGGCAGAGAATACACAGCATGCTGATGTGGTTAAGCTAGTCCCGTGTAAAGCCCCTCATATGACAGTAGCAAGGTAACCAACCCAAACCCACCCTTAAATCAATAATACACCCTGCTACACTTCTCCTCTCTCTTGTACACCTCACTCGCTCTCATTCTGCCTCTTGGGATGTTCAGCCCTAAGCCTGCTAAACCCGAGGTATTGTCTCTTGTTGACTCTAGCAGGGGAGGGGGGGTGCAGCTGATACGGCAACTCCAGATGTGCTTTTTCTATTCTTTGAAACTGTTCATCAGAAAAACAAAAAGCCCTGCGTTGCTATGGAGACAGTATCTCTGGCACTGATGTACCCAGTGGGCGGCAGCAGCTTCCTGGCTGCGGAGACGCCCAAGGCCTGGTACTTGTGCAAGCTCCTCACTGCTGGGTGTGCTCTGAAGCAGAGGGTTCAGCTTGGATGACAGGTAGGGCTTTCTCGAGGTGGCCAAGCAAATTAGAAAGTGGTGGATGCAAGGATCTGGGGATTTTACACCTGAAAAGATATATCAAAGTGAAACTAAGGTGAATTTGGAGGCAGGCAAAAGCTGTACAAACCCCCAAGAGGCAGTGCACAAAGAAAGCTGGTAGCCTCTTTTGAGATGAAAACATTTTCAGGTGTTTGAATTATTGTATTTATAGAGATAATACTAGGAATAATGGAGAAACTAAGCAAGATCTTTTTGCAGAAGGAGATTTTTTTTTTCCAGGAAAGCAGTGGAAACACCATCTTTTGAATCATTTAGAACTTATATCCGCACTTGGTAAAGGAAATGCTCCTCTGTCAGTCCCCAGGAGACACATGAAATGAGACCAATTAGGGCTTCTCCAGCTCTAAATACTAGGACTGTGCAAAGACATACTTCATCCTTATTATCTTTGAAAGTGAAAATGAATAGGGTGTGCCCCAGCTGAATTAAAATCAGGGCTTGCATTATGTAAAAAGCCAGAGTAAATGATCTATTCTGTCCTTAAAATCTCTGAAAACATGAGCACAGGGTTACCAGATTGACTGGGAATATCTATTCATGAAGGCCAGTCTTAACACCATCCTCTTGATGAAGCCTCGGAGGACAGTGAGAATAGCAGGTAATCCATCTGGCCAAGGGTACATTGCAGTATACAGTGAAAGAAATTTCCTTGAACCAGGGGAGTGATCCCTAAAACCTGAAACTTCTATCTGTTTTAAGTGTATAGTGTGTTTACTGTATCTGACTACCCCTCCTTTCCCAGGTAGATACTGCTAGTTACCAGAGATTATCCAGACCATTTTACCGCCCAGATCTAATAACCGGGCCACTTTCATTCCTGGCGTAAAATGGTGCATCCTAATTGAGCTCACAGAAATCACTAGAATTGTAACAATGTTACTCTGGCTCTTCGGCTCTGCAGTGGGCAGTAGGACAGGGATCCACAAAGTGGACAGAGCAACCCCACTAATAAAGATTAGGCCATGGGATTGCTAGAAGAATCGTGTTGTGGGTTGCCCCATGGCATAGATGGAGATGTGACCTTCTGGATGTGTTCACAAGAACCCTGGGAAAGGTCTGGAGTGTTGCCCACTCTCGTCTACATTTTTCTCCCCAAAGCAGTTTTGCTTCATTACTGTTCAAGAAACTGAGAATGGCTGTTGACAGGAAGAAGCCCTATTAGCAGAGACACCCTCCTGGAGGTGGTAAGGAACAGACATTAGGCTGCTGTCTAAATCATGCAGCAGTCCAGCTGGCCGGGGCTTATACCTCCTGACATCTGCTTTCTGAGGTACTGCCATCCATATTAGATTCCGTCAAAAGCCATTTTGCCACCAAGCTGCATAGCTTCCTGGGATGTGTGTCGCTGCAGGGAGCCCACCATGCCCCATCCATCGTCCTGGAGAGATGACATCCACCCCAACAGCAGAGACTGGTGGGGGTTACAATGCCTTTATTCAGAAGCATTGAAGATCTCCCCCCCATAGAGATACTCTGCATTCGGCTGGCTAAAATGGAACAAACTCATAATTTGCTGTTGCAGAATTAGGAATACAGACACTTGTGACGTTTGCTCTAAAGTCATCTAACTCAGGACAGTGTTCCCATCAGGGCTCAGATGCAGAGGTGTCTGACTGGATGACACCTTCTCAGAGGAGTCCAAGGTAAACGGGTGCTACAGGACGGGGTGCTGAGAGTTCACCAGGTGGTGAGGAGTGATCCCACAAACCAGTGCTGTGCTGGGCACGTGGTATAGCTAGAAGACCCATCTTGTTTTCAAAATTGAAATTCTTTTCCTGGCCCTGAAATAACGCATGGCTCTGCTGGAGAACCTGGTGTTACTTGATATTCCAATTTGACCAATTTCATTTTGCTTCCTAAATTTTCCATATCATAGATGGTTGGATGCAGCATCCTGCTACTTCAAATGTTGCATAGCGTTGCTATGCTTTGTTAAATAACTTCCTTCTTCCTTGCCAGAAATAGCTACATTTCAATAGCGAGTGAAGAGATCCTAGTATTTATAGTTTCTAGAGCTTCTAGTTGGATCACTGAGATGTATAAACATAAATATGTGGTTTGATTTTGCTGTCTGGAGAAGCAGCAGTTAATAGGGAGGAGCATCCAGTATGGTCAGCTTAGCCACTCCACCAATACCTGCCAAGTGAAGGACATTTCTGCCCAGCCACTCTCTCCTCAACCCTTTCCACTGATCTTTGTATTCAGATGGCCTGAAAGACACTACTCTGGAGCCTGAAGAAGACAGGATACTTCACTAGTGCTGTTGTAAGCTGTGTTTTAGACTCTGTGACAGAATATTGAATTGTTTTAGACCTTCAGCAGGCTGATGATTTTCCCCTTCCTTGGGAGTCAGCCTGCTGAACAATAACAGCCAACAGGACCAGTCAGAGTTGCTATCAGGGCTACTGGGAGGAGTGTCTGGGGAGATGGATGTACCCAGCAAGCTAGCGGGCTGTGTTCACTCACCCGACGGCTGATTTAGCTCAGAGGTGGTATATGAGACCTTGGCCCCTCTCCAGCTCTAGCTTTCCCCCTTCTCTCAGGAACAGCGGCACGGGTCAAAAGCAGGACTGAAGAAAGCACAGCCTTACTTAACCACACATGGAAATAAAGAAACATCTACAGCAATACGGGGAATCAAGGGAGAGGAGATGAAAGGAAGGAGGGAGATAGGAAAAGAGGGAGGGAAGGAGAGGATGGCAGGGGATCCTTTCCAGCCCTGCTTACAAGGTGCTGGATAATTCATGGCTCTTGTTTACACTGCTCCAGACCACATCACAGACATTCCTAGTTAATGGCTTCCATCTGGAGCAGCCATGTGCTGCCCAGCCTCCCCCTCACCACGCTGAGGTCCCTGCCAGCAGAGGAGTGTCTCCCTCCAGACCTTCCCACCCTCCACTGCTGTCACCGAGAGGACTGGTGCATGCACCATCTCTCCCCGAGACATTACTGTCAAGTTTCCATGACCCAAGATAAGGGGGCTGGGATATACCTCAGACAGTGGAAAGCACCGTTAATGTGGGGCCCACAGGATGTGCTGGAAACACGATGCAGGGACGCCCAGTCATTCTGCACAAGCTTAGCCCAAGTCCAGCAGGGATTATTAGCTCTGGCTCAACATCAACCCTGCTGGACCTGGGCTGCTTCCCAACAGGACCACTCAAGTGTCTCCACATTGTGCTTCCCAGCACTCTGGGTTTGGGAGGGTTTATTAGCTTGGGCATGTTGCCAGACATGAGCTGCCTTTCTGCATCTATATAGTGCTTGAACTAAGAGAGCTTCGCCACGCTCAGAGCACAGTGGAAAGACACCTGCTTGGCTCTAAGGGAGCCCAGGTCTGGCCAGGTCAGTGGTAAGCCAGACTTAACAGGCCTTGCTGGATCCAGCAGGATTTGTGCGAAATCTCTCAGGTGTCTTTGCACCATAGTTCCCAGCCCTTGCAGCTCTAGCAGTGTGCTCCTGAAACAACCCCACTGGTTCTGCCCGGGGTGGGTTTGTCAGGTTGGGCTCTGCATTTTGCAAAAGTGGCAAAGCCACTCAGAGACCTGAACTGGTGCTGGAAGCAGCGCAGTGATAGCTGCACAGTGCAGCACAAAGCCTCAGTTTCTTAGTCCTGCCAGACCTGGCCTGGCTCGACTTTCTCTGCATCTGTGGTGAGGACTGAAGTGCAAAGGCAGAGCCTACGTGTGGCCTCCAGGACCAGAACAGCGAGGATGCTGGAGGACAAGGGTGCACAGTGGAAGTGGAATGGCCAGAGGAGACAGTAGCAAGGAGGGACTGCTGCGGATCTGGGCAAGCTGCATCCAGAAGATCCAGCCCTCAGTTGGCCCAGAGGAGAGTAAACGGGGTCTGAAAACTGAATTTAGACTGTCATGACATGCAGAAAGTTCAGTGAAGTTGGATTCAAACCCAGGCTACCAGAGCAGTTGAAGTTAATTTATTCTGAGTGTCCTAGGTCTTGGAGGTGTGGTCAAGACCTCCAAGGTCTTGGAGGTGTGGTCATGGGTTAAAGGGAGAGACACTGGGAGATGAGCTCCTCCCTCTGCTCTCTTTGTTTCTGTCATGGTCTCTCTCGCACTCTCTCTCTCAGCTAAGCAATACATTCCCAGCATCTGTCAAGTCTGATCTGCTCTGAGCTCCAATGAGAGGCAGGCAAGGACCTGAGATGGGAATGAAACAGATTCCCGGTCCGTGACGAGGCGCTGAGACTCCTCACCGCGCCCCATGCGGGTTGCCCTGTCATAAATCATCATTTGTCAAATTCAATAAGCATCTTTAACACAAAAATGACGCTATCTCCTGGGAGCCCCAACTGCCTGAAATTCTGCACAGATGTGGAGATACCAAAATATGAGGGAAGGGGGGAGGACAGGGAGGGAGAAGGAAGGAGGACAGATTTCGCATGGCAGAAAGGGGATTCTTGTCTATCCTCTGCTCCCTCCCCATCCCCTCGCCCCACACCCCACCACCACACATGCAGCCATGTACCCCATCTTCCTGGGAACGCTGCAGACCCAGCCCCTGGCACATGTTTTGCATCCTCTAAAAGGAGGAAGCAGCCTGTGTACGCAACATGGAAAATCCATCCACTTCAGGGGTCCCAAGCCTACCACAAAAAGCCCCCCTGCTAGCCCAGGGACATGGGGACGGGAGGAGTCCCCTGGGGAACAGCTTCCTGCTTTGGACAGAACAGGTCATGGAGTACATTTAATTAGAAATCACGCTGCTGCTGTTTCCACTCCCCTGCCAGCAACATGAGAGCTGAGTGTCTCGGTTAGACACCCCATCCCTTATTGTGCAATAACAGGAGGCAGGAGAATAGGGCCACCTCAGGGGGTTCAGCTGTGAAATCTCACTCCTCGCTGGAATGTGCTGCACTCTGGCCAGAGCCAGGGACCAGCACTATTGTAAAGAAAAGGCTGAGTGTGTGCTGCTGTGCATGCCAAAGCTGAAAGCAACTCCATTTATGCACATACAGGTTACATTGCACTGTACATTATCCATGCCTAAAATGCCACATATAAATAGGGATATATGCAAATACCCATGACAGCCATTTTGTCTCCCCCTTGGGACTACAGTGCCTGTCTCCAAAATGTAAAGTGCAAGTCTCTAAAGCTGCTTGAGCTGAAGTAGCAGGCCGAGGAGACAGACTAGCGTCCTCTGCAGATCAGGCACTGGGGGGACACATCTCAACATGCCTTCACGGCCAGCTGAAGCTCAGCCCAGCTGCCCAAGAGGCATCCCAGATGAGGTCCTGCTTACATGACACCCACCAGCCTGGCTGACACCTGGGCCAGGGAGGATAAGGCAAGCTCGAACAGCCATGCTTTGGGGCTTTTGCAAGCAGGGCTTGGGTGCAGGGGGATGGCACAGCGCTCCCCAGCCAACGGCAGGCTCACAGGCAGGCTGAGCTGCGTGGCTTTCTCTGCACCTGCTCACACACACCCCTGTTGTCAATGAATCATTCAGATCACTGCAGACAAATCTCTAACCACCTATCACCATTTATTCCTTCTAAGATATGTGCGCTACAGAGCAGCCATTTTAGAAAGAGTGTGAAGCTTTCTGAAACCTTTTACAGAGGCTATTTTGAATCCCTCTACCTACCGAGCCAGACAGATACCCTGGTACCACAAACCAAATTGCTGAAGTTGGCAGAGGGGCAGTATAAAAACACATTAAAATTGCAAATAAGTATTAAAAAGATCTTCAGTAGATAAATATGCCTTGACTTTGAAGGTCAGAGTATTGATCCATCTGAAGGCTAGAAGCAAGTACTTTGTGCTGCACTTGTGGTCCTCCCCTTGCTGTTATTATCGTTATTGGCATTATTGTCACAGTAGCAACACCTCAAAGACCTATTCAGGATCCAGATGCCATACACTGGGGGCACTGAATTCAAATGAAGAGACGTGTGATGAACAGTCTGATTCAAAACAAAACCAAACCTATACATGACAAAGCAAGCACAGCAAATCCTTGTGAGTCAAGCTCGGTGCCGCTGCATCCGGACTGCTCCCAGCACCCAAGCCAGGCCATTAGAGGGGCTGTAAGACCTCTGCACCGTATTGCAGTCCCTCCTGGAACTGGGCTGTTGATATACCTGGGGACTAAGTCTATCCTGTAAACAGCACATATAAACATATCACAGATCTGTGCACTTGAACTACCTTTGGGGCTGCTCCTCAGCATGTTCCTCCTTTTCACCCAGAAATTTTGCACAAGTCAAAAGAGAGGAATGAGGCCATTTATCTGGGAGCAGCTCCCTTCCACCACAGCTCTGACAATGTGCCTGATGCCAGGTGGTCCCGAGCAAGCGGCCACTTTACCCACAGGCAGGTGGAAGGCACATGCCTCTGCGCTCACTCCAGGCACGCACAGATGGAGAGTATGTGCCCTGAGCTGTCTCTCCGTGCACGCACAGCCAGCGAGTGCAGGCCTTGTGCAATCTCTCTGCGCATGGAAGATGGCGCGTGCCTGGCTGGGCCGCCGGCCTCCGTGTGCCCCGCGTGCCCAATGCGCTTGCCCTGCCATGGCGCTCTGCCTTCTGCCCTGGCAGCTGCAGAACTGGAACTGCAGTTTCAGGCAAGCACGTTTCTGCCTGAGAGAAATACAAGAGGCCTAATTTTAACCTAGTGTGCATGGGGAGGAGGACAAGGGAAGTGCAGCAGGACGGGTTGCTGCAGAGGCAGTGGGAATTCCTGGGAATGGGGTAATTGTTGAGGCAGCTACCTATGGATTACATTTCTCCAGCAGCAGTGGGTTAACCTGAATTAACCCCAGGAAAGCTAGCTTGGGTGTGCCTCTGTGTTCTGCAAATACACTCCCCAAATCCAGTTAGGAGGGTATGCCCAGAGAAAACTGGTGAAAGACTATGGTACTATATAGGTCAGTTATTTCAGACATGGAAATGATTATCTGAAACTGGGGTGGGGGGAGGTAATCTTAAAGAAATAAATCAACTCTTTCCTGCACCATAATTCCTTGGTGATAGCTTTCCAACAGGATAAAGCTGTCTTTTTTTTTCCCCTGCAGGGAGATATCAGACTCAAAGACTGCCGGTCTTATAGGTCTGAATCTTGCCTAACTTCAGTCTTAGGCCAGGTAAATTCTGCTTGGTGAGAGCAGAATTCTTCTTTAGACTACCTTCCCAAGGAAAGAAAGCTTATGTGAGTGTGCTGCCTACACACCTCTCTCCTTTGTTACCTTTTTAACACTGTGATGAGTTGCAGTCCAATTTGCAGAATTCTCAGGCAATTAAATCCCAGAAAGTTTCATGAAAATGAACGGCTGGATAAAGTACTGCAACCCAAATTAGTGTCTCCACAGAGGGAAAGGGGGACAAATTCCAACTGTCGTACACTCTGGTAGCAGCCAGGTGCCCAGTCAGCACACAGGTACCTTGCGTATGTGCAGTTTCCTACCCAAATGCGGTGTTGTAAAGATGTAGAGATGACATGGGCTACTGTACAATTCAGGGAGAGGGGCGTGAGTCTACAGGAGACGAAGCATCACTCGCTTACAGAAGATTCTGTCAGAGGCACCTGTTCAAAGCTGCTTGAGGGTCTGTACTGCAAGACAATCTCAATAAAGACTAATTGCTAAGTTCCTGAGCGTCCATAACTCTGAAATTAATGCAGGAGGGGAAAGGAAAAGATGTATGTAAATATTTTTAGCACGTGGCTCCACAATTAATGAAAAAGATAGTCATATCATACACGTACCCATATATCTGCTCATAGCCTTCATTTCTCCTAAACCCCTAGGGTACCGGTAGTAGAAGGTCAGAAACACAAAGCAAAGGCCATGATGCTGACAAGATATCTTTATTGCTAGACAACTCCCCAGCCCACCCATGATAAATTAAGGCCCTCATTCCTGCTTAACCCATAACCTTTGTAGAAGACCCTGAAGGTCAGCCATTGCAAGTTTTCCAACCAGGGGACGGGGGCAGGTATGAGATCCATATTCAAAGGTCCCTTCTCTTCCTATCTGATGCACAAATCAGTTCACATAGCCTCAGCAGTACATCCATACCCACACACACTGCACAGACACACAGAATACTTGCGCAAATGCGCTGCAGTGGAGATAAAGCTCATAGTTTACATGCAAACACATGCCCAGACATGTGTTCCTTCCTGGAGATGCCCCCTCCCCCTTGTGCTTTACACATTATATAAGAATTTTATTCTGTAGTATGCGCTGAGGAAGGCGGCATTTTGCCAGATTTCAAAATGGCCTCATTTATCACCTAAATCCCCTATGAAAGCTAGGGAATAAGGTTTGTAAAACAGCCCAGATTAATGAGGCTGCATCTACATCTTAATAGCTTTTGTGTGTGCACAGTACTTCAATCTGCACTTGTAAGCAGCGCGTACTTCTGTGGTTTATGGACTCTTTTTATTCCTTTTACCTGGTATATCTGTGTGTGCTTGCATTTCTGTCTAATTCTGTGTGTGTGTGCTGCCTGTGTGCAGCACATAAAACCTCCTTCTGTGACTGTAGCTGGTTATGCCGCACGCAGGTGAAATTCTCCCTGTGAGTACATCCCGTTTTGCAAATGCGATCTGTACAGGGAACCTATTTATGCCAGGGTTTTGATATCAGTAATGGCTGGCATACTTTTGTGCCAGTGCTGGCTCCTTAGGCAATGGAGGCCTATATTTCTTCCCTGTGTTGGGGGAATTTCATTTTGCTGCTATATATAAGAATTCTGGTGAAGTAATTAACAGAAGCCTCCAGAGGCCTGGTTATGAAAACAAGGCTCCACGTGCCAGCTTCAGAGGAACCTTGTACTCCTTGCAAACTCCTCCAGGCAAGGAAGATATTGCAGCTGCAAAGGGAACATAACCCAGGGCAGGGAACGGCGAGCACCGAGGAGGTCTGCTGAAAAAAGCCTTAGCAGAAAGCTGGAAAACACAGCAAATTAGAAAAGGAGGTTCCAGATGGGATCACAAAAGAAAAGGGCATTGGTTCCATCGACAGAGAGATGACTGGAGCCACCAGACTGACACCAAAAAAAACCTCCAAAAGCATTTGACCGGTGTCAGTCTAGTGGTTCCAATCATCTCTTATGTGGGACAGGGGGAATGCTTGGAAATTCCCCTTACAGAGTTTCCCCTATCGCTCTTTCTTAGCTGCTTCTCCCTGGATTTCGTTCATCCTTTCCTTATCCATTTCTGCTTCCATCTCTCTGATGAGGAACTGCTGCTGCTGCTCCTTTTCTCCCCTCTCCCTCCCCCCGTCTGCTGTCAGCCATTTCACTTGGCTTTTTCTGCTCTTGCATTCACTAGAGCTGAATTCAGTGACAGCCCCTTGGCAATTTCCCTTTGCTGGTGACTCAGGTAATTGGATCTGGTGCCTTGGGGAGCTGCCAGGCATGATGTCACAGCTCTGCAGAAAAAAATACCCTATGTAATTGCTTGATATGCTAGCTAATGTCTCATCCTGGTGGAAGGAGGAACTCTGAGTTTGGGGGTTGCCAAGATTTCAGAGACTCAGGACTCTGCGATCAAGGTGAATAAAGAATTATCTTCATTTCTTGTTTATACAGGCTCTTACTTGTTTACTACATGCTCATTAACTGCCCCATGAGCAGGGAGTCTGAATGTTCGTAATAAATACTGCAGTCCCTTTATGAAAAGGGAAAGACTGTGAACCCTTCATTAAACAAAAGAAAATGGGAATGAAATACCAATACAGCACAAGAATGAACAGCTCTACACACGATGGTGTGACCCTCCATCAGGGGTTATTCTGCCCTTTAACGACATTTGCCTACCAGCATTTAAATGCACTTGAATCCTTCAATTCTTCCAAGATCGCAGGAAGACACCTCTCTTTTCCTAGCTGCAAGGAGAAGATCTGTAGGACAGGCTAGGGATCAGAAGGGGTCAGGGTTATTCTCAGGGTAGACATCAGAGTGTATCTGAAATCCATTAAGTGAAGCAGCAAGATGAGAATGAGCTAATGGGTGATTCTTGCTAATGCACTAATAAGATGGAACTGAAGGTTTCTGGCTCTTCCCTGCACTGCCCCATCTTGTTTGGAAAAGAAACTCTCAGGAGGTTAGTATTCAGAAGAAGTTGACTGTTCCAAGTTTTGCTTTTCAGATGTTTTATGTTGATCTTCTCTCTTTTGTAGACTTAAGGAGTCCAGCCAGCAAGGATCTGGCAGGGTGAGATGTTTGGGCCTCAGCTCTCTTCCCACAGTTCAACTGCAAGGCTGAATCCGTTGCTAGAGGTATTGATTGCTTTGCCAAGAGGAGGGGATAGGAGTATGAGAATTCAGAGAGGAAATCTTTTATTGTCTTCATTGCAGGAAAAATTTTCCCCAAGCAAAATGGGATGTGGATGCGGCAAGGTGCTTGCAAATGCCTCAAAAGACCTCACAAGAAAATTGAAGCCTTGTGTCAGATATGACCTGCTCTGGAACTCCAAAACGACAGACGGGTTTGCTGCAAGAGAGTTTTTGTCCTCTCCACTACTGCAGCTGAAATGGTGTTGAATAACTTGGAAAACTCAGCAAATCCTGAGAAACAATCAATCATTTTTGGATAAGTCACATTCTCCAGCTAGAAGAGATCCATCCTGACTTTCCACCACGTGCTGTCCAATTCAGCAGATGATAATAACCATTCCCCTGGGCTGGTTCTCACACAAGCACAAATATCATATTTCTCAGCTCTCTGTCGTAGCTGTTTGTTCAGGCAGGTCACCAAAAGCTGGATTAGCTCTCTTGCCATGTTCCCTAACGCCCTTGTATTTCTAATCCTGCCAGTCCAGGCTATCCCCTGGTCTCCTGTGACTTTGATGAAGGGATGAAGTTTCCAACTTTGCTGCCTTAGTCCAGCTATCCTGGAGTGACTCACTAGTTTAGTTTCCTCTTTAGATGTTAGACCTGTGCAGTATTCAGGCTGTTCTGGGTGGCTTGGAAATTATTTTGACAGAGTCTGGAATAAAGGCAAGAGGGTTTCAATTCCCATTTTTCCAGACTCTTACCTCCTCACACTCTGTCTCTGGATGGCACTTCAGTATATGGGGATCTAAGTGGTATCACAGCTGCAGAAACCTTCCAAGCTGATGGCACCACTCCACTTCTGGAGAAAGTGTTACAGGTCTTGCTGGGGAGAAGAGGCCACACCTCTCTCTAGCCTCTCTTTAGGACCTCAGGTATCCACATTATTTTTAGCTGGCTTGTCCCAGTGACTCCACTCAGACCCTGGCAGCACGGCTGGTATCAGCAGGATACAGTTCAGCTACCTAGTGGGATAGTTAG
>VYZW01030564.1:19688-88578 GCA_013401315.1 Balaeniceps rex | reverse complement strand
CTTCCCTCCAGCTGCCCGAACTCCTGTCTTATGCTTGTGCTATACACAAAGATAAGATTAAAAATCTAGTGCCATAGACAAAAATATATTCCCTTTTCCAGAGATATTATATTTGCATACCAAAATCCATTCACATATACAGTTTATTAAACATTTTCTTGGGCTAGAGACACAGAGTTGGAAAGGCAAGGCTTGAGGCATAAATCTCGCCATAGTAGGTAAACAGAAGCAGGTAGCTCCTGAGTTTGGAAGCCTGCGCAGGCTCCATCCTGGCCCACATGCATACAAAAGAATGCTACCCTCTGGTCAAACCAGGAGAGGGGCTATATCATTTTGAGAGACAAATCAACAACCTCAGCTTAATTTGTTCGTGTGCCCCTACTCTGAGGTTATAAAAGAAGTTACATAGGGCTATTGAAAAGAAAACAGCCTTACAAAATTGCCATTCAATAAAAACACCAAGCAGAAAAGTCTCATTTCAGTCATACAGTGAAGTAAATAGAAAGTAAAGACACGTAGAACTGGAAGGGCTCTCAGAGATCGCTCTTGTTCTAAGGCAGTATATCTTAACAAGTGCTCACAGAGCTCTGTCTAATCTATGCTGACACAAAGAAAGGGATGCCACTTGCCTTTACTGAATCAGGTTTGGGCCATTTCTCCGTTAACCAGAACCTTACAAATTCTGATCTTTGACTAGGATCAGCACAGACCTGTATGGAGGCTCCTTTTTAAATGCTAGCCACCCATTTGACAGCAAACTACTTAATGAGAACTCTTCCTTTAAAATATATCTCCACAAATTGTGCTCCTATTTCATGATGATTTAACTTACATCACATTTCTGCCATATGCTGAGGTCAGATGAGACATTGGTGAAATCCTTACTGAAATCCAGACATAAATACCTATTATTTTGCCATTCACTGTTAGGCAGTTACAATGTCAAAAAGGGATTTAGATTGCTTTGACATTATTTGTTCTTAACAAATGAACCCAGGTTGTCCTAGATTACCTTGATATCCTCTAGGTGCTTATGAATTGATTATTTGATAATTTATTCTGGTGTTCTTTCAGATATTGAAGCTAGCTGACTTGCTTACAATGTCAAAGTCTGCTTTTGCCCCTTTTTAAGCTGGGTGCTTCCCTGCCCTCTATTAATTCTCTTTAACCTCTCTATACATGTATTAATGCTGAGCAAGTGATTGAGTACTCTGCTCAACAGTGATGCTGCGATCAACCAGTATCTCATGCTCCACTGTGAGGCATCACTTGTTAATACAGTCCTGTCTTAGAGCCCTGTTATGTATTACTGAATCCTGTGAGTTGCTATGCCTTCAGAAACATCTTTTGCTCATTTATTTCAGAACAACAGTTAAGGTTTAGTTTCAAATTTCTCTCTAAATGTAGTGCAATGTGGTCTGTAAAACTAGATCCTGCTAACATTAAAATTCACCAAAGCATTTTGTGATTGAATCCTTGCTGAGGAATGGGGATGCACCATGGTTTTGCAAGCGGTCTACTTTATATGTGGAAGAGGGAAAGAAGTTTTAGGTGGATTCTAATGTAGTACAACAAAAATAAAAACAGATGGTCCTACCATAGGTGAAATTAAAACTGCTAATAGTTTATGCAAAGACAATCTGGAAAAGTATTTTGTCCATTGGTAAGGCTAAAGTGCTACAAACAGCGCTGTCAGGCTTGCACTGTGTCAGAAGAAGGCTAGACACGGGAATGTAGCAGCCACTGAGCTACTCTTAATTTAATGATCGGCACTGTAAAATGCTGGAGGATATGTGTGTTTTATTTAGATTTTTATGTTACAGTTTTAATCGATAGTGTGTTCTAGTATCACAAACCAATTAATGATTAACTGCCCTTTTTAAAACCATTATGACACTGACACTAAAGCAGTGCCATGACACTTCCAAGAATTACAATCCTATTACAATCCTATTAAGTCTCTTGGACTAAAGGTTTGTGAGCCTTCAAAAAGATGCACGTGGGAGTGGAGATATCTCTCCCCATGCCAGACCCATTAATATAATCTCACAGTGGCCCTGAGATCTGCCTGGTATCTGTAGATATTGGAGTTGTTTAGTATTGGTACACTGATAGCTGTTGCATGACCTTGGAAAGAGTGTATCACTACAGTGCACTGGAGAAAATGTAATTTTAAAGCTGCAGCTGCAGGATGGAAACATGAGAAAGGCTAAAAATTACATGACATAAAAGTCTTGTGATTTGGGGTGCAATGTCACATGGATCCCTGCTGCCAGCAAGTCAAATGCTCTTGTGAATGACATTAGAAAACAGCTGGGAACCCTGTGGCACAGGACTTTATTTTGTTTATATATTGGACTGAATGTCTGCACAGAGCTAGACTGGCCTAAGCTGTATAAGCAGGGACATCACCTATATAAGCATCTCTGTTTGTACTGCATGGAATTCCTTCTTCTGTGTGCTCATAAACTCTCCCTCTAGAGTATCTGAGAGCAGAGCAATGCATGGCATCCCACTGGGCTGATTTTCTTTCCCACATCCCAGGAAAGGTAAAATCTTTTTCTTCATTATAACTGATTTAATTGTAATTTTCAAGCTGTTTCTTTCCTCACTCCCTCTCTGTCAGTGCTTTAGCTCTTTTCGCTCGTGCTTACTTTTTATCTTTTCTTCTTTTACCTTCTTGTTTTTTCTTTGCTGTTTTCAGATCTGTCTTCGGTAAAGCCAAAGAAAGGAGATTTATATCTTCAAGAAGAGTGATCTGTAAATCCACGACCCTGCTGTAGAGAACGCCTTGTCTTTCATTATCCCAGGGTTCAGAGGAACAGTGCTATCAACATGCAAAGAAAGAGGCTTTTTGGAGATATTCTTGGATAGTTTCACAGAAGGCCTTGGAAATAAATGTCAAGACCTAGAATTTATGTAGAGGGTATTGGGGGGAAGGCTGAAGCCTTCTGGGGCTCTTCACATGACTTCTCTGAAGGCAGAGGAAGCAGCTATCCATGACCATCTCATGAGAGCAAACATTCTTAGAAACAGAAAGAAATTTCACAGGCTCTCTAAATATCACTAGTGTCTGGGGTAAGAAAGTTTTGCTGAGGCTAGCTGTAGCAAGCACTGCAGGCAGACCCAGAAGAATGAATACAGAACCTCTCCCTGTCTGTGGGTTCGAAGGAGGTCGTTTGTGTGTGCTGCCAGCACCTTCCATACCACAACCAAACCTGAACCTCTGCTGCAGACCATCCAAGACTTTAGTGATGGATAGGTGCATGGGCAGCACCTCTTCATGGGCCACTCTACTATCTTCTTTGAATATGGGAGGTTTGACACCAAGTAGTAGCTTGGAAGAATTGATTGCTCCAGAGATGGTATCGGTAGGACTGGCTGAACAACTGTATGGCTCAGAGCAGAGCGGAGCTTGACCTCTTCTTCAAAGGCAGCGTTAACATTTCCTGTCAGCTGCAGCCTAAGCTGCTCCCAGGCATCCTTTACTGGCCATCTCAGCCATAGCAGACGTGGGTCTGAAATACAAGTGGTGACTGATGCTTTACAACACATCTAAGAGGTCTTGTGATACCAAAACGCCCTAAATTCGAGAATGGGGGATGTTGTATGGCATCTTTAGTTCAGGGTGTACTTTCTTCATAGTTTTGTTGATGGTGAGCTTCTGCAAGCAATATCCAACAAAGTTCCCTATACTATGAAGAGCAAGTCACTCTAGGGGCACAAAAACACTCCTGGTTAACAAAAAAGCACGATTCGGATGTTGTAACTGCAGAATTTTTTAAGGACAGCATGCCTGTAGCTGCATGGAGTGGAGGGGATGAGCCTCACCATACATGGCTTTCACCATCCATGCAGGCACACTGTCAGAGCACTATAATGCCTTACTACAAGCCAAATACAGCTTCCAAATCTGCATATGCAAGTAATTAGAAACTTAGTGTGTGTAGTGCTTTTTTCCCCTCTGTCCTCTACAATAACTAAAACACTGTATAATTAAAGTTAGAAAAATTGTATCTGATCCCATTTAATCTGTACAGTCAGTACAGAGTGGCTTCTTCCAGTGAAGTCCCCAAGCATGTTTTCACTAGCACTTTTGCTGGCCCCTCAGGCTTTTCCTACATCTGGTGTGATGGAGATTACCCACATCCACTTTGAGCAATTTAGAATTTACTTATTTCTATATTGGTATGTATAGCATTTATCAGCTTTCTCAAACACTGAACAGGTAAATTTACCCATGTCTGCATTTGGCTATACCTTGTCTACATAAACAGATTTCATATGCCAAGAGACTTTCTGTGCTGATTTGGACAGAAGTGGATTTAAATGTGCTACTGACCTTATGCAACACTTAAAGCTCCTTTTGGAAAATGGCCACAGGTGCCTATTCTCTCCTGCAAAAAGGAACTATTGAGTTGAAAACTGTATTTTTGAGGATCTCAGAGAATCCCTCCTTCCTGACCTGAATTTGCCCTAAAATTCAGTTGGGTTTCTTGCTTGTGAAGACTACCTCCTGCCACGATGGCCAAAACCAATTCACTGCCTGCTGGGCCTCACCTGTCTATCTCTGCCCATTGCTTGTCTCTTCTCTTATACTTAGACTGTGAACACTTTGGGGCAGAGACCCTTTTTCAGTATTATGGTATACAGTGGTCTTGGTCCATGGTTAGGACTCTGAGGTGCTACTGGAAAAAAGTGACCGTGACACTCAAGTGCTCTGAAACCTCATTTGGCAATTTGTAATTCTGAGCTTGGCACCTCAACAGACATTCGATAAAGAGGAGCAGGGAGACTAGGCTCTGGAATTATTAGTTTTATTATTAAATGTTAGTATGATTAGTTATTCCTTTGGAATCAGTGATGTGTCGAATGTCAGAGAGAGAAGACAGGTCCCATACCCTAAGGCTCTAACAACCTACATGTCAGTGGAGAGATCTAGAAGCCTGAGTACATCGAGTTTGTTAAGTGTCAAATGTGGAGCAGGAAACAAGGATAACTGCAGCATCTGAGGGAGGCGAGTACCTGAGACAGATAAAAGGCAGGAGAATAAAAAGATTAAAAAGATTAAATTGGGCAAAGGAAAATGCAGGATACACATGAAGAAGCGTTCCCTCCCTATGCAACGTGTGAAGCTGCAGAATACTCTCAAACTTGACAGGGCTTAATGAGAAATGTCATTAATTTCAGTTCTGGGCCTCAGAACTGGAAAGTGCTCACTTTACTTGCCTGCTGATTGAACATATTTATTTACTGTATGAAAGGAATGAGTCAACAAGGGCCCTGCAGGGAATGCAACGCATAGATTTTAAGCATGTTCCTACCTCTTAATGTCTCAGGCTCTCTGATCTAAGGCAAACGTGATGAAACGTGCACGTACAAAGAGAAAGAAAACTTTTGTAGAGAACCACTGCCTGGACTGTTCACCTTTTGAAACACCTCCATGAGTGGGTGACAGAAGCAGCTCCCTGGGAGTGAGGTAGGTTTAGCCCTGCAAAAGGAGCCCAGAGCTACATACAGCAGCTCCTGCGGGGCACAGCCTGCCCCGTCTGTGTATCCACGCAGCCACAAAGTCTGGCTGCTCATGGCCAGCAGGCTGTGTTCTCGCTCTGAGCCAGCCCCAGCTGCTGTTCCTTGCTCCTTTGACGTGTATGTGTGTGTGTTACATGACTATAGAAGGAGCAATCAGTCAGCTCCCAGGAATCTTAGCAACAGCCGCGTCCCCAGAAAAGGCTTGTAGCAGCTGGAGTGGTGATGACTCAGCAGCATGGTCTCTCTGGCCTCTTGCTGATCCCTGGCAAGGACTGCAGTCCAAGTTCTGGCTCCCTTGTTTGGGTCAGTGCTTTCTTGCTGGCACCAGTAGATGAATTCCTGGATCCTGCTGGCCTTGGCATTAGAAAGCAACCAAAAATGAGCTGATAGCTGCAGCCAAAAAAGTTTTTGTTCTCTTTTTTCTTTAACGACAAATTTTAAAAGACAAAACAAAACTGAACAAAACCTGCAGAATCCTGTTAGTACATTATAACTGAGACAAATGCCAGAGTTCAGCCGTGGCGGATGTGTAGGGAAAGATGGTCGCAAGCCAGGAGACCCACATCCCGGGTGTCCCTTGGGGAATGAAGCAGATTGGTGGGGCTGGGAATGGGCTGGAGACTATACAAATCATCACTAGAAGGTTTGTTTATTTTATGTAACAAGAGTTTGGGAATATGATGTTGAGTAACTCTGTTGACATTTCACCTAGTTTAAGTCACTAGTGCAATGAATCTGTTCGGCCTCGAGTTGTTTTCGCCTCCGAGGATAGTATGTTTATATCACAGAGGCTCCCCACCCTGCTGCAGTAATTCCACAGACGAGCGAGAGGAGAGATTGGGATTAAGGAGTCACGGGTCAGGACCGCATCGTGTCTGCGTGCGGCGGCAGGAACCTCGCGCTGGGGAGGCGAGGGGACGGCAAGGGGACACCAGCGTGAATGGGCAGAGGGGATGCAGGGTCCACGGGGAGCGCTGCAGCCGCGAGTGAGGACCCCGAAGAGCCGAGGCGGGAGAGAGCGGGCAAGGAGGAGCCGCAGGAACCGGGGCGGGGGGGGGCCTGTATGTCTGGATTTTTTTGGCAAAGGGCTGCCGGGAAGCTTGCTGGTCCTGTGCCAGGCTCCAGCGAGCTCCGCTTAGTCCCTCCCTTTCACGAGCACTAAAAATTCACCCTGAAACAAAAACATCCGTGTGTGTGTGCGTGTAACAATCTGCCTTCTCAGCAGCAACGCCGCCACCCCAGCATCGCTGGCCTCATTACTGGGAGGAGGAAATGAGTAAAACATAAATGACTTGGGAGGAGGCAGGAGGGGCCGCCCCGCTCCCCGACGATGGCCGCCTCTCTTCGCCGTGCAGCGGCGGGGGTTGCCGGGAGGCTGCCGCGCCTTATGCAGATGTCGGGGACCTCAAATGTCTGCCGGAAATTACAGCTCATGTCGGGCGGGGGGAGACGTGCGTTTCCCCGGCTGGGGAGCCCAGCGGGAGCCCCTCTCCCCCGCGCCCCCGCCCCCGAGCTGGGGCCGGCAGCCCCGGTCCTCGCCAAACCCAGCTCGTAAATCAGCTCGGCGGGAGAAGAATACACGTAGGAANCGGCAGGGGGCAGCGTGGCGGTGCCCCCGCCTCGGCAGGCAGAGCTGCCCGGGCGAGGCTGTCCTCCCCCTTTCCCGTAACTAGCCCAGAGCGTTTCCAAAACCAGTGTCGCACGGCCCGTGCGTCGCTTCAGGCCGGGGGCGAGGGAGGCAGGGACCCATCCTGCCCAGCACAGGCGGCGGCTGGGGGCTGCCACGCTGCCGTACTGCAAGCTCAGCGCCGTGGCGCGGCCCTGGACTCCTGCCAGAGGGAAGCGAACGTGCCTCGATCAGACCCGCAGTCTTAGGAGAGGCGAACCCCGGCGAAACGCTGGGAACGTGGGAAAGTGATCTGGTCGTGCAGCAAAACAGGTTACAGGAGGGCGTTTCAAGTGTAGGAGAGCATAAGAGCATTCAGATGCCCTGGGGAATGTCTGCTTGAGTAGCAAGAGCAACACCTCAAATGCCTTGAACAGCAAAGAGCACGGTGCCACATGGTGCGATTCCAGCATTACTCACCCCAAGGATCAGGCGCTTCCCCACCCAGTTACATATGACCAGGAAATTATAGCCTGTGCTGCTCCCCGCCTGGCTGAACGGCTGCCATATCATATGATACACACCAGAGCGGCGTGTCTGATGAAACAACAGAGCAACGTGTGTTTATTGAAACTGTAATGTTTTGTGGAATAGACGGGCTTGGCTGGGTCAGACTGTCATTTGGTATCCTGAATGCATGCTCCCTCTTGCACATCTTGCCATTAATTAAAATTCTGGATAAAAATGAAATCCTAAACTTTACACTTGCTCTTCACTGGTCTCCTTTTACGTAGAGTAGACTCCACAGCCAGCCCCTGCGTGGCTTAGATGTTACAATTCCTCACTCATCCCATCCATCCCATCTGTGGACAGACTTTAATTTTTTTTCACACCCAGTATTCACAACATCTTTTTCCTATAGCTGTCACATCAAGGGCTCTGCATCTCTCATCTTTATTACTGTAACATTCAGATCCCAGGTCTGATGTGCACCTCTCCTCCCTGCAGTACGTGGCAAATGGAGCTACAAAGGTCATCTCTGAAGCACACTGTATCATCTCATTCCTGTCTTGAATTTATCCACGACTTCCTACTTAACACTGAGTTTAAGGAACTTGTTATAATGAAAGTCACCTGTGCAAGACTGCTCATTCATCTTTTCCAGTATGTTTCTCCCCGTCTCCTCCACTAATAATGTGAGCTCTTACCAGCCCTGCCAGTCTCCTCACTCTCTTTCATGCCATCTCTCCAATACATACCTCTTCTTGCTCCACCTTTTGCAGCAGCATCTCTACCCAGGTCAGCTCACTGCAACTAAGGTAGTCTGGTTTCCTACAGGTTTGTGTTTCATTGACTCTAAGCACCAGCTAAAGCCTTTTCTTCTAACTGGGTGTTTTTAAGAGCTGTAGCCCATGCAAATTTTCTGAAATCTGAGAAAATAAGAACTATTGCAACCTTCTTCTGAGCTGAAGAAAAGGGTCTTCTCTTCTTTTGGCTTTTTATTTTAATGAAACTAAGCTTTTAATGAGCCAGCTTCTCATCCATCCAATTTGCTTTTAGTTGAACGATGCCTCAAAAATTTTACATGCATCTGACAGACATATGATGTCATACATGCTTCCCCCACCAAAGATCTTGAGATCACATAAACCTTTCTTTGCAAAACTAGACATAAATTCTAACTGCAAAAACATGTGCTTCTTCTTATTATACCCCTTCTGTTCTATGTTAATTGTTTTTCTTTCACCATTCCTCCATGTTTGCCTTTTTAGACCTTCTACTCCTCATGGCAGGGACCAGGCTCTCTTCTGTGCCTGGAAAGTGTTAAGTGCCTTATGGGCATAACAACAATTTAATTAGTTAATAAGTAATAACAATGTGCATTAGTATCATGCTTCCTGCCATGTCACATCAGACCACTGTTCCTCAAGTCAAACATATCCCTCTTGCTTGTGGTGCTCTGAATTAATTGTCACCCAGCGAAGCCATGGCCTCATGTGTGGTGGTGGTTGGACCCCCCAACCCTAGTCTCATTTTGCAGAGTCTGTCCAAGGCTTGCTCGTTCTGAATGAATCCATTGCCTGGCCACTCTCGGATCTGAGCTCCTGCTGTATAAAGAGACACTACTGGCTAATTGAGTTTGGTAACATATCTGACAGAGTGAAACTCACCAAACTCTTCAGAGGAAGGGATGACAGCTCTGTAATACTCCCAGCATGGCACTATTCTAGAATAAGCAAAATAGAAGGATGAAGTAGGACTCCTCACTGACCCCAGTCCTCCCGGGCGTCCCAGCATTGGGGGTTGAAACTTCCCTGCACCCAACTGCCAGTGCCTTTCTCTTTCTTATAGATGTCTGGTTCCTCTTCAAAATATAGTAGTTGCTTCCCTAATATCATGCAGTAGCAAATTCTACAGTGTATCCTGTAGCCTTCTGCTTCACAGAGGGATAATCTGTACTTGTTAACATCAAGTGATCTTTTACATGCTGTATCAATCATATTGAATTATGAGGAAAACTAGGAGTCTCCTGGAAGGGTTTGATGGCATTACTGTGGAAAGAATGAGGAATATGAGACTTGGGTGAAGAATTTCAGTTAAAAGGAAGCCAGGAAGACCTTTGAGACAAGGTGGACACCTGTATTATATTTTAAGAGATATCTTTTATTTATATACCTTATATTCCATACCCCTGCGCAAAGCCTCCTTGTCTTACATTTCAGCAGAGAATCCTACACTGAGAATCTGCAGAGGGATGATTCGGCACAACAAATAAAACATTCAGGAGGGGGGAAATGGGCTACTCCTTAAACATTGCTCATTTATCCCCTGTTTGGTCTTTGTAGCATGACTGCATCCTGCTGAGGAACAGGAAGGCAATTACAGGCAGTGGAAGCAGTATGAGGAAAGAGATGGGACAAGACTGCGTTGGGACTTGGCAAGATTGCAGGGATGATGGAAAGCACTGTAGAACTGGGCAAAGCCAGGAACTGGACCACTCAGCTTATGCAGCTGGAAGCTGCGGTGAACATACTGCGAAGGCCTTCTACTGGGAGGTGACACTTGCCTGCTCCGCTGCTCCTTCCACAGCAGCTGGCCCCTGTTGGATGCAGTGCCCTCAACAGAAGTTACAAGGGTGGCTGAAGACCTGAAAGAAAGTCTAGTCCACCCAATGGTTATGTTATACTGTTCCAGGGGTCGTGTGAGATTAATAGCTGGTAAATTATGTCATACCTGGAATAAGTTCTCGGTTGCCACTCTGGGGCAATATATAAGAAGAAAATGTGGGTCTTACTACAGGCACACTTAAACCATATGAAGAAGACCTGTATTTTGCAATGACAGGTCCTCCTCCATGACTGGAGCACGACCTAGTTGGTGACTGAGATATCTGTTGTTTATAGGCAATGATTCCTCACAAACAAATCAACTAAATGAACAAACTGGGTGATAAAGTAGAGCCGAGAACTGCATTGTCCTCCTCAGAGTCATAAAAACTCATCCCTTTTACAACTGCTGAGTGCTTTTGCCAATATCATGCCAAGGTGAGAGCAGTGGGGGGAAGGGAAAGATATTGAAAAGGAAAATAAATGGGCCAGGTAAACAGTGCTGCTGCTGCTGCAGCAGCCGTGGTTGTCACGGCAACCGGGGTGAAGAAGAGGAGGAGGAGAAGGGAGGCGGATTGATCGATAGTCCTGTGCTGGCTCATCTGGCTTCCATCCACGTGCTGCTACAGAGGGAGAGAAAATCAAAGAGCCACATGCAGGGCAGCCGGGGCTCCGATTCGATACATGGCAGCAGCTCGATCAATAGCTTGTTGGAAGGTGGGTAATTGACTCCCCTTCTACCCAGTGACAGAGATGTGTTCGTTAGCTACTGATTCTCTGCTCTACTTTATCACCCAGTTTGTTCATTTAGTTGATTTGTTTGTTTGCTTGAGATCCCCTCTTCAGTCCGATTTCTCCCTGTACCTGTCAAAGATGAGCATCAGCTGCTGGAGCAGAGCCAGGACTGCCCTCAAGTTTCTGAGTCGCTTTCCTTCTCCTCTCATTTCTTTGGTCATAACTGGGGTTTTTATCTCAAACTGGCAGAGGTTTTGATGGGGGAAGCTGGAAACAAGGACAATATTTTCTTAGGGGATTTCTAGAGCTTCCTTTTTCGGCTGGGTCTGGAGGAACATAAGTACTGCTCATCTGAATGCAAGGAGCACAGTAGCCCCCCCCTCAAATTAAATAGTTAAGTCTATTTTTGCACCTCACAAACCAAGTGAATTATAGGGAGAGATTTACAACTGTTATTTTTGTAAGTCTTCCGTTATCCGCAGAGGGCGACCAGGTGATGCTATCAGAAAAGACAAAAGAGAGAGGTAGCAGAGGAAAGGGCAGGAAATCAGGGCATGCTGAAGAAAAAAAAAGGAAGATCCAGAAAAAGAGATCTTTCCAAGGAAAGTACGTACTCATGAAGCACTGAGATAGTGTAGGCTAATTCTCCATTTCTACCTAGACATGGGCAGGGAGCCCTGGCACAAGGTACCCGCTTGACCTTCAGGCAGGCGATGCTGCATTTTGTAAACAACCCTGTACAATACAACCAAGTTCACCCTCATGCTGAATAAGCTTCTGCGGGCATTTTCCAACAAAACATAGTGGAATTTGGGTGGCAAAACCAGGACTTATGTTTTATATCTAAGCAAGCAGCACAAACCTCCCTATCACCTCCCTGGGGCACTAAGAACGTAATTGACTTCAACGGGGAAAAAACAATGCCACTCTGTGTGGTGCAACACCCATCAGCAAACTCTGAGCATAAAATGGTAAATCTAGTCTCTGGGATGCTCTGGGAGGCAAGGACCATCTGTTTGCTCTATACTTGTCTGTTGTCCAGCTTGCTGGAGTCCTGGTCTACAATGAGCATTTAGGCATATAGTAATAATAACAGCAGTAGCGTCCATTGCTGGATAATTGATATTGCTTTGTGGAGCAACTAGCCCCTTAGGGTATGGCTAAGAAGAGGCAAACACACCAGAAGTATCACTTCCTTCAGCTCCCTGGATTTTTCTTGGAGCTATCCCATCCAAACGTGCTGCAGTTCAATTTTATTTAGCTTCTGAATTAAAAATGAAAACTCATTTGCTTGGAATTCTGCTTCTCTTAAGTTAGTTGGCTGCAGTCCAGCTCTTGGGGCTTGTGCTTTTAGGGTCTGATCCAAATCCCAAAGAAGTCACTGAAAATCGCTCCACTGTGTGAGGAGTAAGTTACCACCTCCCAAGGCGCTTTTTTTTTTATTATTTCCTTCTCATGCTTTGAAGCACGAGCAGGTGTATCTCACAAACGCTGGATGTAAATCACAGTAGGAAGAGGGGGCTGTGTGAGCACAGCTGCTCACTGTTGCATAACCTAGAAGATGCAGGTTATATCAGGCAATACTAACAGGGTAAGGACTACAGTTCTTTTCACTCCCCAGTATATCTGCCTCTGGAAATATTTACAAACCACCCAAAGATGCCTCTGTGCCCTGCAGAATATTTTCCTTTGGTTCCTTTGTGAGGGGGAAGATAAGAGCTTCCTAACCTCTGGGCATAATTTATGGCAGAAATAAGTAGCAGGATGATAGAACAGCTCTAAAGTCAATCATTGAAAATGTTCACCTGCCAGTTCTCCAGAGAAAGCAGGCAGGTGGGTGAGCCAGAATCAAGTCAACTAAAAGCCTTAGAGGAATAGAGTAGTTTCTTCTAGTCATAAAGGAACAAAAAGTGTTTGCAGCACCTGCAGGCTGCTTCCTCTGTAGAAGGAAGCTGGAAGGTTGGACAAAATATTAAATAGACAATGGAACAGCCTGTAGTCAAATTTGCACTTGGGCAAAATAAATAAAAGGACATACAATATTCAACTTCGCTATCAAGCTAAATGCCTGGACGACCTGCCAACAAGAAGCGTATCTATTTGCTGAATCATTATGCCTGACACAGATGGGCAAAGTAACAGGGTACGTGGAAGACATGGGAAAGGCAGGATGGATCTCTTACGCATCAGTAGGGCTCCAGAGAATCAGCTCAGTGAGTCTTGCTGCTTAATGTGCAAATTCAAGGGCCTGGCTACAAAAGCTAGTCTAAATTCTGGGAACAATGAGGTAATCCAAATGCTCTGTGAGCATATGCGCAAGGGGAATGATGTAATGCACAAACAGCCGATGTCTTTCTTGAAAGGGGCCTTCCTTAAAGGTCTCTCTGAGGCTACATGGGAGCTGTAAAAGGGCGTATCTTACCTGCTTCTGCACTAGTGCACTTTCACAGCTGTATCAGGGGTCTCGAAGACAGTGTCCGGTCAAAATTCTGGTCACTTACTAAAATGCCACTTTCTAGGAACTTGCGCAGGAGCCTTCCTGACAGGGAACCGACTCCTCCCCAAAGTAAGAGCAGTAGGGGTAAGTCAAGCTGTGTCAACGGTAAAGCACAGGATTATGATAACACAATGTTATCCTAAAAAGTGAGAAAAACAACTGCAGTCTCACACAAGATGAAAGGTATCAATGCTGAAGTTCTATGGTGCATACCATAATGCTTACCCGAGGCCTTGAAACAAGGACCATAAAGCAAATCTGGGAGTGTCTAGCACTGAGTTGTCTGACTGGCAGTCTGTGGGCTGGGATCAGGCCTTGACATTTTCCTTTGAAGACCATCTTGGCAACAGAAGAGCTAGGGAAAGGTGATTAAGGCAGGCCTTGAAGGCCATTTGTTAGTGCATTCCTGCAGACTCTAGCCACAGGCTCTGCAATTGCTTTTGTGTCCAGCTAGGAGGGGGAGGATAGACTAGAAGGTTGCTTCTGACTGTGCCTGCAGGTCATCACAGCATCCACAAGGCATGTGAGAGAAGACAGTACTGACTTTGGGTCCTTCAGCACTAGAAAAACTGGATACTTTGGTAACAGCCTGACAAACTGTTCTAGGGAAAACACAGAGAACAAAGTGCATAGGAAGATCATCGGCTTTTAGAAGAGCAACCAGTGGGCATGAGAGATCCTGGTCTTTGTAAGGACCTGCTATAACTGATATAGATCAGGACAATTCTTGGCAGGGTCGTTGCAGCTCTCAGATCGCCTTCAAATCCAGGAAGTGTGACAGTGGCTTAATGCCCTTTGCCTCAGCCCCAAGAGTGACTCGTGACCTGGAGCACTCAGCACGCTCAGCTGAAAGTTTGTTCCTGTGCCTGAACAAGCAGCTGGGTGTCCTACATTACACCCAAGATGCGGACAGAGCCTGAAGTGTCTGACTTGACCTTAGTGCACCCTCAACCTGAGAAGCTGGGCCAACGCCCATCAGTAATGTAAGTTGAATTCTACGCTCTGGTGCTGTAGAGATGCATTGTTGTATGATTAACGAATGCCATTAAACCAGAGAGCCTCTTCAGCCAGCAGTGAAAACTCAAGAGAAATACCAGACAGTCAGCCACAGTCAAGGGGGCTGAACCAAAAAAAAGAAAGAAATGCTTGTGGTTTAAGAAAACTGACTTTCAGTCTCCTTTCAAGATTGCTCCATTCTGAATTGTTAATCCACATTGATCCGCTTTAAGAAAGTTGGTAGGGCTGCCTCGTGCCTGTGCAGCTCCCCAGGCAGGAGGAACAGTGTGAGTCCCAGCAAGGACAGGGTGTGACAGAGGAGCCAGTCAACACTGGTGCTACCCTGACTCCTGTTCTGGTGGGAAAGCAAAGCCTGGACGTTTTGCTGATGCTACCTCATGTTGTTTTGCATGTAACTGATCAAACAGAGAGCTTGATACGAAGAAGAGGAAGGTAGCACGCAGCCAGAAATAACTTCAGCTATGTTAGTACACCTGCTCCACTGCCGATAGAATCCTACATATGCAAGGATTTGCAGTAAGTGAGCCAAGCAAAGTTAGCTTCTACTTGTAATCAAAATGCACTTCACTTAGCTCACCTGAAGCACACACTGGTGATTATTTGGGGTTTTACAGTGCAGATAACCTGATCGCTGGTCACAGATGCTTGAGTCAAGACTATACTTGAATAGACAAGAACTACTATATGTGCCTTTCGGGCACAGCACAGAACAAAGTGAAAATTGTGCTTATTAAGCAGTTAAACTTCCAGTTACTTGTGAATTTGGACCCTTTTATCTGGGTTAGCATTTGATGATTTCTCATGCTATGTGAGAGACCAGCTGCTCACACCAGCAAGAATCCAGAGCCAGGGAGGATGTGGCAGACAGAAGAGCCTGGGGAGAGGGAAAAAATGCAGCTCAAAGTGCTGGGAACCTGGAGAAAAGCAGGCGGCAGGTAGCTGAAGTGTGTGAGGAGGGTGCACCCCGAAGCAGTCAGGATTGCAGATGCCTTCATCCCTGCACTGCCACATGGATGGTTTTAAAGCAGAGCCAGTTCCCATAGCAACAGCACCTGCCAGAGCTGCCAGCCATCACAATGCAGCTCCTGAGGAAGGTAAAGAGTAAGGCTGACCTCCCACACTAACCCAGCCAGCAGCACAAAGCCCCAGCCCAGGCTACCTGCGTGGCTCCCAGGCCAGTGCTTTCTCTATAAGCAGGAAGGCCAAGCGCTATTCACCTGAGCCCCCAGTGAAAGCTGGATCAGCTGAACAGCAGCTCCTGGTTTCAAGCAATGCCCAACTGATTTTTGGATTCCCAGGAAATGAAGAGATGCTGACCTAAACTTCATGGTGTTGTGGGACAGGTCAGAGGACAGGAGAATATGCAAAAGCATCCTCAGCAGAAGGGAACAGAGGGATCCCCACTTTCTGACATATCACCAGACAAGTGCTTTTCCTTCCCCTTGCACCTGCCTTCTGGCTTGTTTTTTACGTACTACTGCTTCTCTGCTATTGATTTTTGTTCTTACCTTCCTTCCAGTACTCCAGCAAAATCTTCTGCTTTGTAGGCATGATGCCAATGAAAACTGATGTTTACCAGCTCTAGTAGGGTTCATTTTCTTGCTTGTACAGCTCACACTTTCTCCCTGGGAGAAAGAAGTTGTGGAAGTGGGAGGCTGCTATTAGCAGGATTGAATGTCAGACACCTGAGAAAGCTGAGACTAAAGAAGTGATGGAGGCGGTTCCTCACGAACAGGTGGCTACATCATAAAACCTCTTAGACTTGATGCTACCCAGCCCCAGGCTGGCAGCCTTGGTAGAAAGGCCAGGAGCCAAATGGGTCAGAGACTGGCTTCTCTCATGTCATGAGGGCTTCTTCTAGGGCTGGGCTGAAGTGTGCTGCAATGGCTGAGTGCACACTCTCACCTATGCCTGCTTCTGCTCCTTCTCTGTTGTCCTCTTACCTGGGCTGTCAATCTCACATCTTTCAGCAGAATAGAATTCATCTTACATTGAATACAAGGAATGAAAAATACAGGGAAATTGTTAGGCTCTGATAAATCAACATTTTCAGGAACAATTTCATCTTACTGACTGTGGAAATTTGTGACAGATCTGAGCTCAAGCAAACCAAGCGGACTGCTCATTCCAATACTGTGAGAGAAAGCAGCAGCAGCCAGAGAAATGGAAAGATCGACAGTTAATTGGAAATGTTACATCTGCTGTTTATGCAAAAGGCATAAATATTTATATCCTGAAGGCTGACTTTTGGGTTCGCTCCTCAGCAGGAAGAGATTTACATTTTGAATAAAGACTTTTTTCTTTCTCCTTCTCAGTAAACGTGAGCAGTTTATTATTCCTTTAAACAGGAATCCTTAGCCAAGTCCTCCAGTCCCGTTAGTTACATGCATGCAGATTCCCTTGGCTTCAACAGAAATTACAGGTGTGTGCAGACTGCAGCATCCATCTCCCTTTTTTATAGACAGAAAGAGAGGAGTGAGACTGAAACAAAAGGGCAGGAACTGTGATCACAAAATGAGAAGGCAGAAATTCAAAGGCACCTGAGATGCTGAACTGCTTCTCTAAATCTGCTTTCGGTAAGAAAATAATGGAAGTCTGTACCTTGAAAGCAGGGAAAGATTTGATAACGTTAGCTGTTGATACAGAGCAAGGAAAGAAATACTTGGAAAATTTAAGTACAACACTATATTGGATTAAGCAGCCCTCACCACAGTGTGATGAGTGAACCAGCTAACAAAAGAATTTACATGTGCAGTGGTTCTAGAAAAGCCAGGGAAATCTGCTGAAGTACGGCAATATTACAAACAACAACAGAAAGTGTGTTACCCTACAAACCATCTTGTGCCCTATCTGGCCTCCACACCACCTGCTTCTCTTCGCCTTTCCTTGCCCCTGTACTTACTGAGCCAGGCTTCATCTCCCTCCCTGTCCTGTCCCATACAGCTGTGCCAACTGCGTTGCCCTTAGGTTGCCCACCCTCATATCCTGTGGTCTGCCATCCTGCTCCCCTCTGTCCTCTCATCTCTGCCTGCTTCCATCCTTGTCCTCTGCCTCAGGCTTCACCTGCTCTCCTGCTCGCCTTAATCACAGCTTGTCATTTTACCACACACACTCGGCTCCAGTATCATCCCTCGTCCCTATCATTTCCCAATTTGAGGCTCTCCTGCCTCACCTTCCCCTATTATTCCATCTATTCCCTTCAGCTTCTCCCTTCATCTGCTCTCTTCTCTTCCCCCACTTCCAGTCTCCACCCTTGTATTTGCCCTATTACATTCTCAGGAGACCCCAAATCCACACATCTCTGTGTGGATGCTGAAGCTGTTTGTCTTCCTCTCTTCTACAGCATCATTCCTCATTTTAATCATTCTCTCCGATTAATTGTAACATTAAAGCTAAAAAAAGAGTTACAGATAAACAGTGACAAAACACCCTGATGAGATGTAGGATGTTGTGGATTCTTCTCTTTAGTACCTATCAAACAGACTGGCCCATCCCTGAAGGCCAGAGAGCAGGTCGCAGTGCTGCCAGACACCCAGCCGTTGCTTAAGATTCCCAGACTTAAGCCTCGGACATCTCAAACAGTGCATCTTGCCCCCTATTTAATGATAAAAACTATGCCTCTTGCAGGGACTAAAGAGTCTCCAAAGATATAATCTCATTATTTGAAAGCACTTTTATGGAGAATGGTTAGCTTTATAGAACGAGAGCCTGCTGCGAACAAGAGGGATACCTGACTGGAGTACTGATTTCTGCCTCCGTGGCGCAGTTATCAATGCAGAGCATTCCCATTCCCACAGGGTCAGCAGACTGGGCCAAAGGTATGGTGGAGTTTACTTTCACCTCCTTTCTAGCAATCACTGGATCACTTCCGACGACTTCTCCCTTGTCTCTCAAAAATCTAAAAAAGGAAAGCACCAAGATCATGAGAGAGTGTTTGCATTCTCCTCTGTTTTGCCCTTTGTTTCTGAGGCCCTAGAATTTCAAAGCAAGATTTTATTTTAGTTTAAGGGAATTTTTGTGTGTGTTTTAAAATGGTTTGTCCTCTGGGACTATTTTTCCTGGCTCCCATCATTTCTGTTTCCATGGCAACTACAGCTGGCTCAGATGTGCTGTTGTCATGGCAACTGTCTGGTCCTCCTTTCAAATGATGCAGTGAAACAGGAATATTTGCATCCCCAATGCTGTATGGAACAAATCTCTTTCACTACTCATGGGGAAGATATAAGACAAATGTATAAAATCAGCACAAAATCCAATCTAAATCCTCTCAGAGAGGGTTTTAGACAGCTGGTGATATGAGAGAATTGCAAAGAAATTCGGCTTTTCCATTCATGAGCTTAGGGGGGGACTGGCACTTGACCGGCATTTTCAAAGTCTGTTCTGGGCAAAGTAGCGTGCTTGGAAATACCCACATGGGAAGAACACAAGATTTACCAGGAACAGCTAATTCACGTAAAAGCTATCACATTCTTGTTTTCTGTAAGATCTTAAAATAAATTATTATGTGTTAAGAAACACATGGTAAAATATACCTTGGTATTTCATCCTAAAGAAAAGATCAAAGCTTGCATTACTCATGATTGTATCCTAGGATATGGCCAACGTAAGATGCCTGGGTCCCTCTTAGATGTATACTCCTACAGATTCACAGAATAATCATGCTTTCCTTTAATTGTCCATCTCATATCCCCCTCTCTGCATGCATACCCCCCCATATATCGTGGAGGAGGTGCCATGCAGATGCATGGCAACAAACCACAAGATGCCATAACTCTGCCTGCTCATCACAAGACATGGTTACCAGAGGTATGTGTCTTTTCTGTGACATTGGGCAAAAAAGTGACAATGGTATGATTTAGTGCATGGGATGTTTAAGGGCTTTATTCTTGACTTAACTTCTTCGTGTCATCTACATGTGCCTGACTTCGCTTTGTTCTTTGTCTTTTTGTTTGTTTTTCTTTTTTCTATCTTGTTGCTACTGCTGGGACAAATCAGGAAGACAGGCATAGACAGGCCTCTCCGCAAGGCTCTGCTGGCTCTGTCCTCTTCACTTGTCTTCTGTAGCTTCCCCAAGGATTATGATGTTCATAACAGGTAACAAAAGACAACAACTGCGCAATGGAGTACTGTGGGGAAAATGAGTATATTTCCTTGGGGAAGAAAGGAGTTGGCACCTCTCTTTTATACCACCAGCAGCTGTCCCTGCACTGTCCTGGGTTTTGTCAGGCTGCTGGGCTGAACATGATCTCCTGGAGGGGTGCAGTTGAATCTGAATGTTTTGCTTTGCAGATGGGCACTGTCCCAGCTGCCTCGCTTGTAACAGTCACAGTCCAAAAGACTGAATTCCTGAACCCAGTGCATGGCTTTGAGGTGAGGTACTTTTGGTATCTTTCCCATCAGCAAAGACCATTTAAAACCAGTGCTGTTAGTAGAAAGGAGTAGGAAGGAGCAGGGATAACTAAAGAGCAAAAATCACCACAGGCTCCAGGCAGCTGCTGCTAATTACTTATCTGCAGTGTACAGGCCTGGCCTCTCTTAAGGCACAGGGCATATACAGTAATACCTCATTTTTTAACCATTTTGCCCTGTAATGCTCCATCTACTTCCACTGTTGTCTCCAGAACTTACTTGGTCCCATTAAGCCAACAGAACATTGTAGACAGTCATGAACAAATCTATTCTACCACCTAATGTCAGAGGAAGATGATTATCCTTGCTAGGTAGAGGAGACATGTAAAAGCCAGGAAGCTTGCCTAAATGCAGGTGGTATACATGAACACAAGGACTGGAACTCAGGAGGCCGCCTGCTTAGCCGTCACATCCCTTTGCTGAAACCCTGGTGCTGTATCACTTCATTTTGTGCCCAGATCTTTTAAGCAGTAACACACCTCTGCCATCCAAATGCAGTAAAAGCCTCAATGTGTAAATAACAGATCAAAATAAATTTTTGGGTAAGATGCTAAGTTCTGTGTGGCTTTCCTTCCTTATTTTGGGGATATTCAACAAAACTCACCTTTCACTTCAAGAATGATGGAATCAATATGCTTTGCCATCATTTATTTTGGAAGAAGGACCATAATACAGCACTCCTTCAATTACAGAAGATGGAATCAATACATTTCACCTCCATTTATGTGGTTAAGGTCTAAGTCAGCATGGCCCACCCTTTATTTATGGGGGTGGCCTCAATACAGCTCACTTTCATTTAATGGGGAGGAACTAATATGTCTTGCTTTCACTTATGGGGGGTGGGAAGGAGAGAATCAATACAGCCACCATCATTTATTGGGAGGGATCTATAGATCTCACCTTGATTTACTGGGGAGATCAATATCTCAACCTTCATTAAAGTGGGTGGTATGTTGGACTGAATAAGGTTCATCTGCTCTTAGAGCAAACTGACAGAATATGGCTCTCCGTGTATGTGGCAATGATTCAGCGTGGCCTTCATATATATAATGCTTGGTCACCATATGGTTCACCAGCTAACACAGGGAAGCATGCAGTTCAGCTCAACATTAGGTCTGGAAAGACAGGGGCATGTTCAATACATAGCGATTGTGGACTCTGCATAGTAGACCTTCCTGACTCAGAAGTCTATGTGTCCTTTCCCATTTATGAGAGGCACAGATTCAGTTTGACTTTAAGTGTGTGGAAGCCCCTGGATTCAGTGTAATATACCCTCCTTTACCGGAAACGGTCTCAAGGCAGTTCTTCATTTATGCAGAGGTAGATTTGGTCGTGTTCTCCCTCATTTACAAAAGCTGGATTCATGGTTCCTTGTCGTGCTTTATAGGGAGCTAATATGAACTGTAAATTAATTGTAGGAGTAGAGAAAAGGGTACGTTGTATTCCAGGACCACAACACTGTGGCAGCCTAGCTCAATATCTGAGAAGGAAGTGCTTCTTTACAGCTCCTCAGAGCACAGTGAAGCAGGGGTAGTGAGTATATTGCTATGAAGAAAGGGGAAGATGGCATGAGATCCCAAGCAACTTCTACACCAGGTCTGCTACTGGCATGATTTTTCTTTGCAGCATCACACAGTCTGCAGAAATAGCTGATCTCACTGCATTTTAGAGCTGCTAATTCAGGCCTAAAGCTTGTTGTCTTTGTCTCCAAAAGACACTAATCACATCCTTCCTATCATCTTCCCTCAAAAGAGCTCAAAGCCCAGCTGAAAAGAGTGCCACCTGTCCTCTAATCACCCATTAAACATCGACCTCCCGAGGACTGTTTGCAGTGCTGTGGACACCACAGCAGGGAGCCTTTCATATTTAGGCTACTGATTTGATAGGAGCTCAGATTATCAGTGACCAGAAGTAAATGCTAGTTGATGCAGCTGGGGGGGGGGGATGTTGCATGATATGAGTTAGGGGCCATCAGTACAATTCCTGGAGGAGTTATGTCAGAACAACTTAGGAAAAAATATCAACCCAAGTGCCCACCTTGCTGGGTTTCTCAGCAGGGAGCCTATGGACTGAAAGGACCCCAGAGACTGAACTGCCCTGTCACTTTTCATTATGTGCAATAGCTACACGGCATACAAGCACCTGCAGCTCCCATTCAAGGTGAAAAGATAAAAAGCAAATAGAAGGCACTTTAATATCACCATAGAAATACAGTGTATTGAAAACATGACAATCCCTGCTGGCCTCTCCTTTTTCCCAGGCACCAAGGGGAAATGGGCAAGCATGAGGTGAGGAACCAAAAGCAGACTGGTTTTGACTCAGGCCCACTGCTGCTTTTGGCTGATGAAAGGCTGCAGCAGATCTCTACGAGGCAGAAGGTGAAATGTGCCTTTTCCATCCCTGAAGTAGCAGGCACGTTTATTTTCATCACTGCATTGCATCAGCATCACTGCTTCTCCATGCTGGCTGCTTGTAGTGCTCTACTTAAAACTGTGCATGTCTCTGTGTGCAATAGGGCTTTTCACAGTGTGCCCTTTTATATGATACTGGGTTAGCTATGTAGACAGGCTGAATGTGAGAATGCCTATTTGCACACAAAGAGTATTTCTATTACAAATAGGATAATTCCACAAAGAGTTTCCTTCTTTTCCAATGCTCTCATGTCTCCTACGCTCCTGTTCTCAAAGACCCTGCCTCTTCCTTCTTTCTGTTTCTTTTTGATCCAAAATTTAACATCAATATTTCTGAATCTTCCTTGCTTTATGCCCTAGTGTCCTGGCTTTGCCCCCTACCATCCTTCTATTTCTCCCTGGAGTCTTTCTTTAAGATGCCCTTCCTTAGACCTCCAAGTAAGCTTCTCTATATTGTCAAAAAATATGAAAATCCTCCAGTCACCTCCATAAACCTAAGTAATGTTGTATTATATCTCTTGCTAGTCTAATATAGCAATAAATTAGAGAAAGAGTCATTCAGTATGTCAGCCTTTTTTCTTAAAGCTTTCTGAGAAATCTTCAGCAGCTATGGATGACTGTGTGAGTTCTGCTGCTACTGAATTCTTGAGGCACACAATACAGCCAGAGTCTCCCATCACTACTCAGATGAACTCACGGACTGTGATTTGGAAAAGGACCAGACATGCAGAAGGGATCCAACAGGCTACCTCGGAAATTATTGCAAATTCCATCCAGAAGTGGTATAAAGCAAGGGAAGGAATAAGAATACCCTCCTTAGGGCAGAAGTGTGCCTTAATTACAGAATGCAAGAGACCACACGGTATGATGATGGGCTGCTTAGAATAATCAGAATTAATATCCAGCTCTTACATGCTGCTTTTTGTTAGAAGATTTCAAAGTGCTTCACCAGTGGCACAAAAATGATGATGCTTGGCCAAAACCAGCCAGTGGCAGGACCACAAATGGAAACCAGCTGTCCCAAGTGTCCTGGGAGAGTGTGCTAGTTCCTAGCCATACTTTCTCCCATAAAAGGAATAAGAAATTAGTTCAGCTTCTTGCACGCACGAAATGTAAATAAGCAGAAGGGCAGGTATTAATTCTTTCAGGCATCATCTTCATAAAAAATCTGTTTTCTGTGGTTCTACAAACCCTTCTCCCAGGGGTGCGTGGTAAAGGCTGCATGGCAGAGCTGCTCAGGGTATGTTCTCCCCCTGTGTTTCTGCCTTAGTCTACCATAGCAGCCTCTGCAGCTTGGGCACAGCTTAGAGCAAGCCTAACCTGCACAGAAATAATTCCACTCACTTCTAACGTAAAGCAACACCAACTCCTCTTCTTTGTCTTGGTGTGAGCAGATGAGCGAATTCGGTGCAGTGATTGAGAGGTGTTATTTTGTGATCCGCAATGTATTTTAACACCTTTTCAACAAGAGATGACCATGCAGGCTTTTTGCACTCTTTCCATATCTATTTGATTGTGCTTTCAGAAGCCGTAAACAGGGACACAATAACAGTCTTCCGTCTGCACAGAGCCTTGCTCTGCATTATTCATATATTTCCTTCCTGTTTCACATACTTATGTCAGTCCTCATTCAGGCAACATTCATGTTAAATGATTCACGCTCTCTTTCTCTATATGTGTCTTTCTCTTTTTCTCTGTCTTTGAAATGGGAATGAGAGAAAAAAATGTAAAAAAAGAACCTGTGATTAGACTTCTCTCTCCCTTTTTCCTTCTTCCCTCCTCAGTCAGACCCCAATTCTCAATGACATCTATATCTGGTCTCTTGATTTCAGTGTGTCTGATGCAGAAAAAAAATGGAGCAGAGGAGGCATCATTGTTAAAAAGTCCCATCAGTATTGTCCTGTTATGTACCTTATTTCTGAGATTAAAGAAAGAATCCCCCCATCTGTGTATCCTCTTTGCCCCTGCGAGAGATCTGCACTATCTTCTCTTTCTCCTTTCCCTGCCCTGCCCTGCCCTCAGGACGTTTCCCCTGAGAAGATTCCACACCTATCTTAAGAGCATCCGAAGGATATTAGTGGCAATTGCTCCAGGGCTTTTCACTTGCTGGGTGCTGTGCAGTTCTGTCGTGCTACTTTCATTACTTGATATTCATATGGGATTAATAGAAGGGCCAGCAAGAAGGCATGACTTGTGGCATTCTGTATACAGGGATGAATCACAGCTTTGCGGTTAGTCTTTTTCGACTTGCATATGATGCAGCTGAATGCCTTAACCCACAGTTGCCTGACTGTAACTCTCCAACATTACATCAAGAGATGACTGAGGTTCTGATGATAGGTTGAAGGAAACAACCAAGGAGAACGGCAGGACTGGCATGAGTCTCTTTCATTGCTGGGGCCTGTCTTCACCGGCACATCGGTTTGCTCCACAGGGAAGCTATCAAAGCCCAGGATGATTTTAGAGTACCATACGTGCCCATGTCCAAGACTGCATTTTTCTATCTTAATGTGGCTAAAAGGTTGCAACAGTCCTCTTGGAGCAGAAATCCCTACTGTCACCTATGAATCATGTCATGCTCAATGCGCTCTAAGGCACTGCATCAGGGGATGTACTCTAAATGCACTAAGAAACTGAAACTACTGCAGAATGCAGATGACTGCCAGCTAAATAGACTTTCTGACTGGGAACTACCAGTGCTCACCAAACTGCAGTGGGTGGCCATTGCTTTTCTTGGGGAATGTGAAATGTTTGTTTGGTTCAGTAGAGACCTGTGTAACTGAGAGATGCATGCCTGCCTCCCACCGAGATCCTGCAGCGCCATAGTCAGCAGCAGCACTTCCGCTGATGCCCTGCCTGTACAGACAAGGGGGCTGAGTGCTCCTGGCAGGGCAATCCCCATGAAAGAGTCTTGAGTTTAGGGATTTTTTTCTCCTTCTGGTCCTGAAATATATTTGTATTTTACATTTCATCTGTTGCATTTTAGGCTGTGCTACAAAAGCCACCTACTTTACTGGACTTCTGGAGCAGGATCTCTCCTGCTGGAATCAGCCAGTTTAGTCCGATCATTCAGTGACCTTTTCTCTGAAATTGGCCCACATCAGAGGCTTACGGGGAAGGTGGAGACACACCATTGAAGACAGATGGCTTGAGTATGAGAATGCTTTCGGTAATATAGATAGTAGTTTCCAATTACAGAATTTTGTTTTGTGGAGACTTTGTAATGTTGCTGAGAAGTTATCCTTTGTAAGGATTTTCAGTATATGTACTTGTTATCTAGAAATGGAACAGGTGTGGCTTTTTGCGTTGAGAAAATTAGGGAATAAAGCAAGCAAAAAAGACTCATTTGAATATTTTTTTCTGATATTGATAGTAAATGCTCTTTCATCTTTCTCATATTCTTCCTGGTTAAAGCCTTTTGAAACAATGTCAACATTTCCTTGTGGTCTTTACAGCTTAGACACCTGTAAGCACATCACGGTGCTTTTCCACATTAGCCAATTTTTCTAGCAGCATCAGCCAAAGGAAGCTGTCTGGTGCCAAGGAAGCTGTGTAATTGCAAAACTGTAAAGCAAGACACACCAAGAGGAATGAGAATTGTTTTATCCTCTCCCAACCCTGCCCCATTCTGTGAAACTTCCTTTTCAGAGCAATGATTATCCTGATGGCTGGGTAAGCTCACTTGGGCTTGTACTTGCTGGACTATATCAATGAGTCCTAATCTCCGTTGCTCATGATGCACATTTCTGAGTGGCTTCTTGGCTCAGTTCAGGTGTGGGATCCTCTTTTATCAGGTTAGGACCAGCTTCAATGCTGGCCTCCAGTAACGGGTAGAATAGTTTCCTGGCCCTGCCTGTCTCTGCGATCCCTACACCTGGCTGTTTCTTTGGGGTGAGGGGGGAATGCTGATATTTGTGATGCTTTGTCTTTCCCTGCCATCCGTTTTTTGCATTCACAAGCCCTCCGGGGACCCAAATCCATCTTTCACACTGAGCAGCGATGCTGGGGAAGGGGAGGGGAGGGACTGCAGCCTGATTTCCAGGGGGACTGCGCTGCTCATCAAAGGGACTGTATCCAGGCAACCTGCTTCCCCTGCCTGAGACAAGCACACACAACTGGGACTTTGAAAACTAAGAAGAAGCTACTGTAAAGAGCAGGCTACAAGGAGGAGGAGGGGGGGATATGGTGCAAGGGGGGAGCCATGTTATTTTGAGCAGGTTATTTTTACCCTGGCATCAGCATGACACTGGGCCCGGCTACAGTAGCCAATGCAGCCACCCAGCTGCTCCTTTCCGGGTCCCCACTGACAGAAGGGAAAGGGAGCTGCTTGTTCATCCTCCCACAGGACTGGGATGGGAAAAGGCTTACCCTGTGGCTTGCAGGAGCCATTTCCCAGCTCCTGTGGGAGGAGGAGGAAAGCGCACTGTAACCTTGCCTCCCAGGGCACAGTGAGGAGAAATCCTGTATTGTTTGGAAAGCTCAAATCCTGCACATGTTAAGGGCCAAAAACATAAATGGACGGACAGACACACCAGCACACGCAGGCAGACATGCCATGAGCCCTTGGAGCATCCCATGCTCAGGTCTTCCACAGCCAAGCACCTCAGGAGTTAGTACTTTATTTATTGCCTGGCTGACAGCTGCATCACTTTCTACCAGCACCAGGTGCAGGTGAGTTTTAGATCCTGCACTCCTGCTTTGACCAAGGTCCTAGGATTTGGGCCCAGCTTCAGACCTCACCTGATGCTTTACCAGCTGGGAGTGGGGGTGGGCTGCCAGCAGCTCTGCAAAGCACAGGAAAAGCCTCTCCACATGGCTGTCCCGATTCTCTCCCTAAAGACTAAGACCTGTCTTTCTCCAGGACACAGCACCCTCCTGTTGGCCAGCTGTTCACGTTTCCCTGGCAGCTCCCATCCGATAGGAAGGTAAGAGGTGTGTCCTCTAAGTGGAGCTGCCTACATGCCTTCTCCCGATGCCTGTAGGAGGTAGGCTTTGATGTGTAGGGACTCCCCATGGGAAGCAGCAGCCCAGGGTCCTTTGGCGAGAGATCCTCCAGGCTTGTAGTCCTGTAGGACACGGGCCTGGCTTTGACGTGTAGGGAATCCCCAGGGGAAGAGGAAGTCCAGGGTCCTTTGGCAAGAGATCCTCCAGGCTTGCAATCTGAGGGAAGTAAACTTGCTCTCCATTCCTTTTTCTCAGTCATGCTCCAACAGTGCACATCCTCCTTCACCTCATTTAGTCCCCTTTGTATACTACAACTCTCCTTATCCTATCTCTCCATCTCTTTTCCTACTCTTCCTTTACCCTCTTCTCTTTCCTCCTCTGCCTCCTTCACATGCTCTTTCAGATCTGAGCCCCATCACCCTTTCTGCATGGGCTGGCAAGCCAGCTTAATAAGCAGAGCTAGGCTAGGAAGGGCTCCTACCCACGGCCCAGGCATTTCCTGACCTTTCAAGTGCCTCTCTCGGAGGAGTACCTCAGTTGCCTGCCCTTTGACTTTTTCCAGTGCTTTCCAACCTGTGACTGAGTAGCTCACAAAGTGCCATTTGCCAAGAGGAGAGAAATAAGCTGGGGGGCGGGGGGGGGGCTTGGAAAGAGCATTAAGGAGCTAAAAATAACCATGGGTCAACTCTGAATGAGCCTGAGGCACTTCTCCTCCCCCAGCTGATGCTGCAGTCAAAGAGAGGACAAGCAGCCATGAAGAATTCTCTCTGTCTTCAGCAGCAGCTCCTCTCCCTTCCCTCAGGGCATCACTGCTGCCAGGACGGGGGATTGCCACACTGCTATAGAAAGAGGAAAACAAAACAAATGAAAAGGAATCTGCCCCAAAATAACCCCTCTGCCTCCTGGCACCACGTCAGCCACAGAAAGTTTTGTGAATCAGAGATGTCAGGCAGGAAAAGACCTATTAGTTCCCATCGACTCTCCAACCTGGGGTCTGGGACAAGGAGAGTTTAGTTCCAGATTATCCCCTCCAGCCTATTTCAGTCAAGTATATTCAGATAGGAAATTCTCCTTAGACCAAATAGACAGAGAGACAGCTCTCAACAGCGTCCGCTCTGAACACAGTAGCAGTGCGCTCTGTCACCCCTTCAGGGATCCATCCAGGTCTGATTCCAAACAGCATACAGGGATGAAGTGATGAAGATTACAAAGCACCATGACATAACATCTGGTGTTTGGTAAGATCTAACTAAGGAAATAAAAAGAAAGATAAAGACTCGATATATTTTGATTGTCCTAACCCACGACTTGCATGAGTAACAGTTTCACCAGCTTGCATGAGCATTAAGAAGGAGTAAGAAACACAGAGGCAGGTGTTTCTGATGTGGCTGGGGAAATGACAGTATCACAGAATCACAGAATCTTTTGGTTGGAAAAGACTTTTAAGATCATCGAGTCCAACTGTACCTGTCCACTACTAAACCATGTCCCTAAGCACCTCGTCTACCCGTCTTTTAAATACCTCCAGGGATGGTGACTCGACCACTTCCCTGGGCAGCCTGTTCCAAAATTTGACAACCCTCTCCGTGAAGAAGTTTTTCCTAATATCTAATCTAAACCTCCCCTGGTGCAACTTGAGGCCATTACCTCTTGTCCTATCACTTGTTACCTGGGAGAAGAGACCAACACCCACCTCGCTACAACCTCCTTTCAGGTAGTTGTAGAGGGCGATAAGGTCTCCCTTCAGCTTCCTCTTTTCCAGGCTAAACAACCCCAGATCCCTCAGTCGCTCCTCATAAGACTTGTTCTCCAGACCCTTCACCAGCTTCGTTGCCCTTCTCTGGACATGCTCCAGCACCTCAATGTCCTTCTTGTACTGAGGGGCCCAAAACTGAACACAGTACTCGAGGTGCGGCCTCACCAGTGCCGAGTACAGGGGAAGGATGACTTCCCTGGTCCTACTGGTCACACTATTTCTGATACAAGCCAGGATGCCGTTGGCCTTCCTGGCCGCCTGGGCACACTGCTGGCTCATATTCAGTCAGCTGTCGATCAACACCCCCAGATCCCTCTCCGCCAAGCAGCTTTCCAGCCACTCATCCCCAAGCCTGTAGCGTTGCATGGGGTTGTTGTGGCCCAAGTGCAGGACCCAGCACTTGGCCTTGTTGAACCTCAACAAGTACAGTAGTACAGTAGTACTGCTACTACAGTAGTACTACTAATTTAAACATGTTACAAATAGTATTCTAAAACCCCACATTTAAGTGTAAAGATTGCAGAGGCCAGCACTCAAAAATAAAGAGGTGAGAAATGCATGTGCAGTAATGCAGTCTCTTACTGTCATTTCCGTTTCCCTTCCCTCAGGCCCCTGCCTATTCAGTATACCAGGTGTCCTGAAGTGTTCAGTGAATGAGGACATTATCAACCTTCCTTCCAGCCCAGTGAATTGAACCAAACTCAGGTTTCAATGTCTAGTTTCCCTCTCCAGTCTTCCTACAGCCTGAGTTTATGGACAAGGGATTTAGTACCATTAGAAGGCTTGATGTTTTTTCACATGCATGTACTACTAAAGACAGTGATGCACACCTTGCCAGTGGATTTCACAGCTGTAAGCTGACAGATGAGAAATGTCAGCATGCAGATAATAATGAATTCTGAATCAGATTCCATAGGAGAGTGCTTCTGTGGTTGCATATGCTTTTCTCAGCTTCATCAGTGTTCCTGTGACCCTTCTGCTGTCACTCGCCTACTTCCCCATCCCTCCTGCTATCTTCTACACCATCTTCTTGCCTGTCCCTGCCATCCAACTGCTGCTCCTCTCACACTCTGAAACCTTACAGAGAGAGCTTAAGACAGGAACCAAAGGATACTAGCCAGGTGGGGACAATGGAGGCAACAGTGATGAGAAGCATGATCACATAGACTTGCCATGTATGGTGCTACATACTGGATTCGCTTCAAGGTTTGGTTCTGTAACTATTTATATGATGAAACAAAAATAGATCAGCAGCTCTGTAGTGGGGAGGGGAAGCGGGTGAGATCCTCACAATTTTTGTGAATTCCCCTCCCCTTGACAGTAAAATGAGAAAGAATAAACTCAGCTACAGAATTGGCTACTTCCCATGTGCCGTCAGCCTGCTGAGCACTGGACAGTCATGGAGGAAAACAGTCTCTGCACAGGAAGTTCAGACAAGCTAAGACTTCCCAGCTCTTGGAGAGAGGACATTCCCACTGTATTCCCTGAACTCTTCCCTAATGGCCCTGCTGATGCCTGTGCACATCCACTGATACGACATAAAGGTGAGGGAAACTGGACCAAATACATGCAGGGACTTGTGGACAGATAACCCACCTAGTACACCTCTTCAGGCAGGGCTAGCTCATACAGAGCACAGAGAAGGGTCAAAATGGCCCAATAATCATGTTGAAGGAGATAATAAGCTGTTATGGTGAACAGGCCTAGAGAGGACCCAAGAGAAGGATGTGGAGCGTCTCATCAGAAAGCCTCAGGAACAGTTCAGCTATCATTTCCCAGGAATGCTATCCTGCTGGGAACAAGGGGATGAATGGAATGATCTTCTAATCCTACCTTCCAATCCTGTGACCAACCTAACTAGACTCAGGCACCAGTTTAAAAGGTAGTCTGCAGGATGGTCTTGCAAGATGCTTCCTGAATTTATTTTCTCTGGTGTTTTAAAGAGAGTCTTCTAGCCTTAAGAAAGTACTGTTTGACATGGCCGGGGAAGTGCAAAGCTGAAGCCAAGTCTGTGAGAAAAACCCTATTCAGCAGCAACTTTATTTTCAATTCCCAGCACCTGAAACTGGAAGGCTGCCATTCTCCTCTAATCTCAGAGCACAAACCAGACCAGCCTTTTCCTACTGCAAACTCCATTAAGATACCACTCTTGCCTTTTTTCAGAAAGGCAACCTGAACTGTATCAATGAGCAGTCTGGTGTCCAGCAGAGAAGTGTGACTCATTCTTTGTTTGTCACAGTCACAAAAGCCACGATAGGACATGTTGCCCCTGATAGCAGGAGACAGGAGAGGATGACCCAGAAGGTCTTCCTAGAAAAGCGTTTCTCCCAGTCCTGTGTTCCTTGCCCAGTGAAACTGAGAGAGAAACACTGTTTTCAGTGTTGAGAGAGAGGATCAAGAGGCTTGAATTTGTCCCTGCCTTGCCACTGGCTGTGTAGGGTTTAATGTATCCCTTGTATTATCCCTTTACCTGAAAAACACAGGCAGTAAAAGCTCCTAAACACAAGGAAACTGTAAAATTCAATGAATGGATAACTGTGTATCTCAGGAACAAAGTATACATTTCTAATTAACTGAAAGGATCATTCTTTATTACCACCAGCCTTTGTAAAGCACTTTGATTGCTTGGAAAGAAACATATGACACACAGTTAGCAGTACACATTATTAAATTATTAATTCATCCTACTATTCTATATGCCAGCATATTTATAATGTGCCAGTTGCTTTGGTTTCTAGGTGAGGAATGCACAGTATTGAACTCAAATTAATGAAATCAAATACTTTACACTACATACTTCTAATTAGATATGCTACAGATGATTTCCAAAACGATATTGTTAACAAAACAACATATGGCTTGCCTTGTTCACAAGCTTTTCAATGCTGTAGTTGGTGATATAGTTTGGGATCCCCAAGACAAAAGATGTTACATAAATATCAGTGCAAAAGTATTTCAATAGTTTCTCTTGCAACAAAAGCCCCAAGGCTTGCTGCGTACTTAGCACAGTTATTTATTACTTTTACTATTTTTATTATCACTGTTTAAAAAAAGTCAAATAATACAACATATTAATTACGATTACAGATTCTCTGATATATTTCCTTTAAGATGGGAACTGAAGCCCAATGACTACCTCCCCGTTTGGGTAGTTAATTTCTACCTTATCCCACTTCCTCTCCAGTTTCAGCTGGATATAATCTGATTCCTCCCTTCCCTAAAAGACGATGCAAGTGCTACTCTGTACTGTTAAATAATTGTCACGTTCAGCCCTAAGAATGACTGCATCTCAGTAATGGGATAAGCAATTTCTATATTTTATTCGTAAACACTTGGTATATTTCAAATTAAAATGCTTACCTAAAGAGTTACTTTTCAAATATTTGCACTTAGCGATCCTTATCCCTTCTCTTTTCATTTCTTTCTAGTTCAGATCCCCTGGTCTAAGTGGGAGGGGGTTATGGAACCCAAAAGTGGCTTTAAGCTACTTAAACACTTCAGTAATTCTGGGGCTAGTGGAGGGTCAGTTTAGCTCCTGGGCATTGTGCCAGTGGCATCACCCACCCGGGACAGGGCAGAGCTAGGAGATGGGACCTGCAGATCTGAGCCTGCATGGGCCAGAGGAAGAGAAATCATGCACCAAACTAAGACTGGGAAGCACAGTTGCGGGATGAAAGGGCAGCAGTTGTAAGAACTGAAGATTTCCGGAGGCACTTTTTAACCACTGGTTTGAGAATCAGCTGTGATTTCCACAGCCACATCTACCAAACTGGACTGAACCACCTCCAGCGCAGAAAAAGCCTCAGGGAGGAGATGAAAAGTTTAATTAATTAATGCTTGTAAAATGCTTTGAGACCCTCAGATGGAACACACTAGAGAAGCAGAAAGACTTAATTATTTTTACCATTGATATTATTTGGGGGGGAGGGTAACTGCTTCTTATTGAGATACTATAGTCCTTTCATTCTTTTTGAGTTGGATCTGTTCTGCATATGGTATCTGAGACCAAAGAACAGCTGGAGAGAAATGGTGAAATGATAATCTCAAGGATTTGGGTTGTAGAAATATCTTTTCAGGGATATTTGCTCAATGCAGTTGGACAACATTATGTCAGACCTGCTATTAAACAGGAATCGGGCTATGGCATGAGCACACCTTAAACCAGCCACTGAATTGTGCCTTTGTCTCCTGCCACGGCAGTTCTTTTCCCCTTATTTCCCTTTACATGATTTTGCAACAGGAAATGTAGCTATTAGCTAAATGGCAGCAAAATATTCATACTGACACTATTGGAGCTAAACCCCTGAATAAGCACAAGGAGATACTGGCTAGCTCAGCAGGACAGGAAAACAGACTCCAGATCCTTTCACCTCCATGTCACCAGGTCCAGCCCAGTCTAGATTGATAGTTGCAAAAATGCCATTGGACAGCTTTTTGGCACTCTGGACAAAATGAACTGGGCAAGGGAAGGATGGAAAAATCTCAGCCCGAGTCCCACTGGGACAAATATCAACACTACAAATGGCACTGCTTGCCAGCTCAGAAAAGAGGCCATTGCATTCCTCAGGCACGTTACTTCCAGGAGAGCAGGAGGAATAATGTCAGAGCCATGTTAAAAAAACTTGCCCTGTCCTGCATGTACCTTTTAGACTCCAGAATTAACTGAGTGCCTTCCATCAGAAAAATACCCACTTTAAAGAGCAGAGGAGAGACAGTGGGCATCAGCCAGACAGGGAGGGTGTTATTTGCAGGCAGTTTCCTGAAAGTAGCTGCTTTTAGGAGCGTGCCTCAGGAAAGAAATGAGAATTACTGCTAGTAACAATCTGTCATAACTCAGCATTACTAAAATACTTCTGCACCCCAGCACTATATGCATCCCTAGTTTGTTTGCTGCACGAAGCATAGCTCATTTGGAATAAAACATGGCTAGACAGAGGAAGCTGACTCTCGGAGTTACAGTATCTTAGACACCCTTGTGTCCTCCCTATGACACCTGGGCACTACCTTGTCCTAGACATATTCTTCCCTATGAAGAATCTTCCCTGATGAGGTGCCCCTTCAGGTGTTCTTTCAAATGCTGCAGTCAGCGTGGATCTTGCTGCAGTTGCACATGTACCTCATGTGAACAAGTCTGGATTTTTTAAGCAACTGTGTTTGGCATGGCCGTGCATGAACCATGTGGTTCTGGTACTCTGAAGCTGGGGAGAAAAAGCAGAGCAGCTGAAACTTTCTGTTCCCTCATAGTCTGATGGCTGTGTTAGCTTGCGGTTGTGTCAACGCAGTCACAAGGCCCCTGTTTAGTATAATATCTCAAAGAACAACAGTTATCATAGGGTATGTCACTGCTATTTCTGATGGGAATGCAGGACCGGCTCAGAACAATGCGAAGAAGCAGTACTGCTGGCATCACTCAAACAGTGATTGGGATACTTCTCTCCCAAAGGTGGAATTGGCTCTGGCAGCTATATCCAAAGCAAAACGCTGAGAAAAGGTGAGCAGATTTCCCATGAACCAAGAATTCAAATAGTGGCATGTCCTACAAGACAGCCCTGTTTTTTTCTACAAGGCCTCTCTGAAGTTTCTTGGTACTGCAGAAGTCCAAACCCAAGCAATTCAGGACTCACTATTTCCTTGCATCTGTAGTGGTTTGAGTCCTGGATGAAATGGATTTATTCCTTGTAGGCTGACAGGATGGCAAAATTCACAGGTTAAAGTTTTGAAGCTCAGGCACAGCACCAATAGTCAGGCATAACCAAAGTGCTGTCTAACCACCACCATGTCAGAAGGGGCAGAAGGAAGGCCCCAACCACATTCCTCGACCGGAGCACAGGAGCAGCTGGATGGCCACAGCTCCTCCACAGCCACATTCACGTGCAGGCGTACAACCCTGACCCAAGCCCAAACTACAGTTAGACCCTTTTATTAGATGAAGAATTGAAGCATGGAGGAAGAGACCCAGATTCAAAAGCTATTTAGACACCTAATGATGCAGATAGATGCCAGCTGGTATTTTCAGAAAATACTGTTCGGCAGCTAAGAGAGCAGTAAAAATCTGCCCTATATCAGCCTACAATCAAGCAGAAAATCAGGGGGTGAAGACAAGGAGAGGTCACCACGGGAACAGCAAGCTGCTGGGTGTCAGCTGCTCCGTAGGAAGCACCTCGGTGCATGCTCCTCTCCTTTGGTAAACGTGAGGTAGTGTGAGGCAGCTTGTCCATCAACAGAAGGGGAATGAACTGTCTCAAGTTTAGTGTGGCATAAAGGAGTGTAAATGGATAGGGTGCTCTGGATACAAAGGCGACTTACAAGCGGAGCATTACAGTTCCTAGAAAGAAACCCAACAAACTCAGAAAATAAAACATTTTGACCTACTTTCACCTCCATTAACCTACTCCTTCCTTAAAAGCTTAAGTAGATACATTCACTTGTTGCTAGGCTCTCAGCAGCAGGATTTAAAGTCCAGGGATTCCAGTTACGCTCAGCAAAGGAGCGTGTTGTGGTGCCCTGGATACAAAGACCATGTCTCTCACCCCCACCCTCGCAAACAGGAGGACTGATAGTTTGAATGCTTCTGCTGCTCTCAGTCGAGCTCAACTTTTGTGAAAGCCTGTAAGCAGAGACAGGTCTCTGAGCACCCAGAACAAATCCCACTAAACCTTCACGGGTCACAGCTAGGCCTTTCAGAGCTGGGGGCACCACTGAACTTTGGCTAAATCAGACTGACCAGCTCACCATGAATGAGAATGGTAATATGGTATGTCTGACTTACCAGGGAGATGGATATGCAGTTGATGAAGGTGAGGCTAAAAAAGCAATGTACTTGACCTCTCTTCCAGGGTCCTCTGAGGACTTTCAACTCACACCCTGTCTGAGAGCGCTGGTGACCTGGCCTCGGAAGATGGGAAGGCAAGAGGAGATGCATGGGATTTTAACAACAAAGTGTGTTTGTAGTTCCACTAGAGCTGAATCCAGGAAATGTCATTGTTCACAGCATGGGCCGTGACCCCCTCAGCCTGCTTTGGAAGCAGTGACCTCTGCCAAACGGTGACAGAACTCAGCTCTTAGGTTCAGCTTAATCCTGACGTGCAGCTCCACCTTTTAGCCCCTGGCTTCCCAAATCGCTTTGACAAGACACTGAACTCCTGACCTACAGAATCCTCTTTTATTCCAGTCCTTATCCCCCTCTGTCTCCATCTATCATTTCATCGCTCTGAGCTTCGCCAAAGCCTCTCACTCTGGATCTGTGACACCCTTCTTATTCCAATACTAAATATTAGTATTAGCAATACCATTCTCACCAGTAAACCCTCTGTCTGACCATTGCTAACACTCCTCAACCCAGACAATACCTGGTTTTGTTAGCCACACTGGTCGGTTAAACTACACCCCTCCCAATCTAAAGTGCCTCTGCTACTGCAATTCAGGGCTCGCCCTTCCTCCAGCTGTGTTTATGCACCTCCCTTCTAAGAGGCTCTCAGCATACTCTATTCATAACAGCTACAGCCTGCAAAGATGCTGAAACAGGAAGCCAAATGACTGCTGCACGACCTTGGGAATGCAAATTCCATGTGTTTGTGAAGTCAAAGCAAGCCATTTCCTTCCCCAGTCCCTCCTCCCTCCGCAGGCGTGCAAGCCACAGCTAATGGGAAAACACACAGACACACACAACGCGTTGTCGATGCTAATTGCCAGGAGCTGAGGCCCAGTCATCCTGTTGACTAATTTGTCAGCCGCTGCTGACTCAGCAATCTGGGGGGACAGTTTCTCTCAAGCGCTCAAGTGCATTGGGAAGTAAATGGCTCTTATTGTTCTTTCCTTCCCTTTGCTCCGGTGTCTGTATTTGTGGACAGTTCCTGCCCCGGGCTTGACCTTGGCTGCAGCAGTGACTGGAGGGCTGGGACTGCCATGGCTGGTGGGCCTCTCATTAAACCCTAATGGAAGGAACAGGCTCAGTGGTGGTAGGAGACAGAGGGGGGAATGTGTGACCTGATCTGGAAATAGCAAGTGCACAAGCAAGGCCAGGACAGAGAGGAGAGGGCTGACCTGAATTATGTGTGTTGCGTGGGATAAAGACAAGTGAGATCAACAAGCTAGGTGCCGTCTGGAACAAACGTCCCTAAGCCTGCCTGAAATACGCAGGACTTCCTCACTGAGCACTGCCTCTGCCCTCTGCTTAAACAGCGGATCTGGGTGTGAGCCCAGGCAAAAGTCCTCTGGCCAAAGGGAGAAACCGCTGCTGGTGAACTGCAGATGACACTGGAAGAGGCACAGGCATCCCCGGGCCGATGCCGCAGGCAGGACAACAGACACCTGCAGCCGCTCCATGCGGCAATGTGCAGGTCTATACAGTTGTGCAACAGGCATCCCACACCCTCGCAACGTAAAGACCTGTTTGTGGAAAAGGTTACCTGAAAATGAGAGACAGAGAAAGCAGAGGAAGAGACCAAAGACAGGGCCCTGAGGAACTCCCTTTTCCCTAGATGGTTCATGGAGAACGGCACCCCAAAGGGCACAGGTGGGACAGCCTGTATAGCACATGCACATCTTGCCCAACGAGCAGCTGCCAAAAAGATATATGTCCCCTCACTGCACCACAGCTGCATGAGCCCATGCACATTTCTACAGAGCACACACCTACATGGGGGGAGACAGGCTGTCACGCGCTAACAGATGTCCTATATGCACCCATTTATTTGTACATGGGGCTTCTGTATGGGCATACTGGTGTGATGTATCTCTGTCCCGAGCATACCCATTAGTGTGCCCAGCTCTGCCCACGGCCCTGACTCAGTCCATCCCTGACTGAGTACTTCTGTCAGTACTGTGAAACTTTGACTCAGCTGATAGCAGCAAAGCCGAATCCTTTCCTGGAGACTGGCAAGCAGAGCGCATTTCTGCAGTCACTGCGGAGGGAGTACTATGCATGCATAATACTTGTTGGCAGAATGGTACAGCCAGGGATTCTGTTGGAGTTTCGTCTGGAGCTGATTAAATAATTCATTATCAATAATATTGTGAATTTTGGCAATATTTTCACTGCATAAATATTTGCAAATACGTTTGCATTATTTAGCCAGCTTTGGCTCTGTCCCATTCCATTTAATATGCAGCTCTATCAGACTTTGCTCCCAGGTACGAAAACAAGCTGGATCCTGTAAGATGCTTGGATCCCAGTAAGTTTTAGCCAGTTTTGCAATCAGCAGGTGGCATTTATCTAATTGTCTCTTCGTAAGAAAGAGCTTTGCTATGCAATGTTTTCCTAACCAGGCTGGGAATCCCAAAGGTGTTTATTAAGAGGCCTAGGCATTTACAGTACGTACAACTTCTGTCTGTGCATTTTCTTTAAATTCTTTGGTTTGTAGCTTCTCAGAAACAGCAATTTTGCTCTTTTTCACTTTGACCTGTATGCCCTGCTGGTTGTAAACAGGCTATTTTGAACAAATGACTCTTGTTTTGGAGAGTACCCTGCATGTCAATAACATGAGTGGGTCCTCTGAAGATAGCAGGCATGTTTCTATCAGGGTCACCGTTTTGAGAAAGCCCTAGAAAACCTTCTTCTACCTTTCTCCTGCTGCCAAACCAGAGATGAAATAAAACTTTGCAGGATAGTCCTGTGCTTTCTTCTAAACATCCTCAGTATAGCCTGCTCTGTTCCTGACTTGTAGGAGTCTAGATGGTTGTTAGGCTTTTAAAGAATTTGCTTTTATTCCAGGCTTTCTGAAGTTTACCTTCTCCGTTTCTTTCTGTCCATCTCAGTTTAGTTACCAACCTCTCTCCTCCTGGGAATTTCTCTGCTCTGCTAGTGAGTCTGCATCCTTTTATATGGCTCATAAAGAGCTCATGGACTCCTGAGAGATTCAGAAGTCTATAATTAATAACCCAAAAAATAATCATTCAGTCGCACAATAATACTGAGAGGCTCTAATTTCTATCGAGGACAAATCACACAAATGTGGCCCTTCTAAGACAAACCCATTTTGAAATAGGATGTTCCAACAAGTCACTGGGAGACTTTTTCAGAGATAAAAACCTTCTCACTTTCCAGACATCTCCTTTATTAAACGCCTCATCCAGTTCATTGCAATCTTGCCATATTAGGCATAATACCAAACACTAAAATATATCAGATAGAGAGAAAGATGAGAGTGATGAAGTTGGGATCTGAATCGACACAGAAAATTACTTTATAATGTTAAATTGGACTCATGGCCACAGTCCCATAAAAGTGGGTATTTATCACAGAGAGAGACCGACTCTTAGTCTTGGCTATACTCTATGTATGTATTAAGTCCAAGGACAAAGGTGGCCTTAAACCACCTTTGGTGTCACCAGTCATGGGGTGCTGGGTTCTCTGACATAAATTAGAGCAGCCCAATGAATCTCACTAAAGGGGCTTGATTTTTTCTGGAGATGTTGTGAATCAGTCACACACAGGCATAGAGTCAAGTCGCTTTACCTTGGATGGGTTCACATAGCCTGGCAGTAAGACATGTACCACAGCACTTCTCTCTGTCTGGAGACAGATCTTCCAGAAGTCAGTCGAGGGACTAGGCTAGGGACCCATCTATTCACCACTACAGCATTGCAACCTGCACCTGCTCGACCAGCTTCAGAGAGTGAAAGCAGTAAGTTCCTTGGACTGCTCTGTAAATCAAGGGTTATAGCAAACCAGACCTGGGTTATCTTTTATTCCTACTGCAAAACATGTTCCAGTTTTCCAAATAAATGTTAGCTTTTGTTTCCTTTCCTGAGAACAGAGGATGTGTCTCTAATGCATGAAGAACTCATAGAAAAGGAAAACCCTGCCTCTTTTATTTTAATGTGGGTACTTTCATTTTATCTATGAAAGAAAATAGCTTCATCAACCATCAGCTTCTCATGTGGAAATTATGATTGCTATCAAAAATTTGGAGCCCAACAGAAAGAGAGGAGGACATGACCCTGAAATGCTACAGTCTCTTTCTCCTTCTCCCTCTCTTTTTTCTTCCTTTTTTCTTCCCTCTTCCTTTGCCTCTTAGTCCAACATTCTCTTACTTTCTTTTTAGTAGGAATCAAGGATTTCAGTAACACAAATTTTAGCACCAAAGACATCTCCTGTACAAGCTGGGTAGTTTGGATCCAGGGCTCTATACATCCCACTTAGCTTCTCTTGTAGTTACTGCTAACATATCCTTCAATCTTGGCATGGGATTAAGCACACAGGTTACCAGACAATTCTGTCCACTCAGTATAAAACTGCATCACTGGGTTCCCACCCCTTTTCTTCCACTTGAATGAGTTGCAGCCTTTCCCTTCTTTTTCCACTTGTGATAGCTTATCCCAAAAGAGTTAAGTAGTGCATTGTCCCCTTTCCATGGCTGAGGAATGAGGTTGCTAAATTATATTCATAGGTCCCATTCTGTTCTGTGACTGTGTAAAATTAAAGGCCTTTCCTGTCTGAACAGGTTTACAAAATCTGGGAGTTCTGCTGCTGTTGTCACGGTATCTAGGAAAGTCTTGGGAAGCACAGGCCACAGCAAACCAGGTCCAGCTCTGCATAAAGGAATTTTCTGAAGGAGGGAGAAGGAGCCAGTGCAACTCCTGTGGATTTAGGAGACAAGCAAGCAGCTTCTCATGAAAGAAAACAAGCAATTTCACTGGAAACTGCAAAGGCACAGGACTTCATGGTCCCCTTTTCAGTACCTTGGCTTGAACAAAGAATCCCTCAGTCTCTCCTGCCACTTCCCAAAGGGGCCCCAGTGAATCACTAAAGAGCAATGCAAGACACTTCTCCTTCGGGTGACCGTGCTTCTGGTAGTGCAATGCCGCGGAAAGTTGAAGGGTCAGTGGGAAGCTCCCACGTGGCCCCACTTCTGGGCGGCAGCACTGAAGTGGAGACAGCCAAGCTGCACTGCAGAACTGACTCATTTGTTCTACACCACCGACCAGCGGCGTTTTGGAGGAACTCATCTAGGAACAGTATCTAGGCACCAAAACAACATTAAAACATGGGCTACATCGGTCTTTAAAGCCCCTTTCCCCCTCAGTTTTCTCTGAGGGATGGCTTTTTCCTCCTGATTTTGTCTTCCCTTCTTGCTACTCTCCCTGTGTTCCCATCTGGCCTGCTCTCTGTGCAACCTTGGACACCCTCTCACTGCCTTCGGCTTGCCATCTGGGGTTAGTTAACACCAACCTCCATCCCACAGGGATGGGCTTGTGGGGGTCATATTTGGTGAATTCATGTCTACAAGCACTTTGAGGTCCTCTTATGGCCTCACTAGAGAATAGGAGATGACTATTTTGATTGCTGCTCTCTCCCCCACAGGCCACTTCTCAGGCTTGTGTCAGCATGATGGCCTGGCTGAGGCTCTCTTGCCCTTTACACAGGGACATGATGGTTCCTGAGCAGAGTCTTCCTCACCCAGTTTATTTCTGTATCAGAGTTGCTGCGTGCTAGGCTAAATCTGGTGCAATCCAGGAAGAGGTGATTCCTCCTCTGCCTGCCCTGCTCACAGCAGGTTGTCACCTACTCTGTGAACTGGGCCAGACGCTGTGCTGCAGCTTTGCTTTTACTTGGGGAATTACATGCTAAGATGGTTCCTCCTTCCCATCCCCCATATCTCCAGCCACAAAAACAACCAAATGCTTGTGAGCTAATCCTGTGCAGAGACTTTATTAAATAAACACAACTGGTACTGGTGGCTTGTTTGTTTGGGGTTGCTTTTTTTTGCATTTGCTATCTTTGGAAAGCTAATCCTCTGGAGTTCACCCAGCGATTTCAGTCACCTCCAAATAACACTTACTAATAATCTTAATAAATCCATCTCCTAAGCAGCAGCCGCTACTGCCTGGCACTGAAGTACACAGAACACCTCAGCAGCTCTGCTTCAGCTGACATCCTTGTTTACCTTGATCATAAATGAAAAGGAGCACTTGCTTCATACATTCCCAAATCCCCCCAAATGGCTCCTTTGGGCAGTGTGACTGAACACATCAGTGAAGGGGAAGGCGGTCAGGAGGATGTGACTTGCAGGCTTCCTCTCTTCCTCTGCCCCGCTCCCAAACCAGCTGCTGAGCACTTCTCACAGGGCTGCTCATATCTGGGGTGAGAGCGCCATATTAGATGCATGTGTAGCCATAAACACAGAGAAACTGCTTGATTTCTTTGGAAAAAATAAAGTTCCACATCAAAATAATGGTCCTAATCAAAGCAGGGAACCTGGGGACATATTCTCCACATTTTTGGTGCCCAGTCTGGTGCTCATGGCAAGAGATGGGGTGTCAGGACACAGAGATTCTGTTCTCACCTATTTCATTGACTTTGTGTGTGAAGTTGGGACAAGTAACAAAAGCAGAGATCCATCAGGCACCAAGAATGGATTGTAAGCATTGCATGCATCTCAGTCCAAAACTGCAAACCTAACTCTTTCTAGGTTCCACAGCCTAATTTAGGGTCCCTGAAAACTATGCAGGGGTCTTGTTTTTAACATTGTATTTCCCCCAGTGCTTGTAGATCCTCATGCCTTACAGCGCTGAGGAGCTAGTGCTGATCTCACGCTGAACATGCTTCCTCCACTTGCTCCCTAAGAACTTCAAACTGTCAGGCAAGTTCCTGTCAAATGAGTCTTCGCACAGAGACTCCTTCAATAAGAGTCTCCGTTTCCTTCAAAACAACTCTGTAAGACGCACTGCTCTGCTTAAATATTATTATCCCCTGGTGTTACTGGTGGGAAAATTAAAGATCAGTGTGAAATGACTAGTTTAAAGCAGAAAGACCAGTGGTAAATCAGCTACCAAGGTGGAAAAAGGACTGGAGATTTCTTGCATGTAGATCCTCAGTCTGCACAGACAGACCCCTTTGAGGTTCTTTAGTTTAATGATTTAATCACAGTTTATTATATGCTCTGAAATATCTGGATGACAGACATTATGCATATTACTTTAACTTGTCTGTATGCCTCATTTAGAGTGGCTGACACTAGAGGCAGCTTCCTTATTGTACCACCAGTGAAATCCAATGCTTGCTACAGTCTGGCTCCACTTTTTCTGACTGGTTTTCAGTATTCTCTGTTTCACAGGGGGGAGGAAGCTCTTAGGAAAAATGCCAGGGTCTTGGCCTTGATTACACTAATTGAGAAGTGAGGTGGTTCCAAACCTCCACCAACAGAAACTGATAGAGAAATTTATACCACTGATGCCCTGTAATGCTGGAACTGGCACGGCAGGAGCTGGGCAGAAAGAGAGAATCCTATTTCTAATACAAGCTCATCCTTACTTACTGCCATCTCTTCAGTCAAGGCAAGGTTAAGCCAAACACTAAGAGAATTAAGAGGTTTGCAGTTTTTATCCTACATTAACCATTTGGCCTCACCCCTCCAAGCACCCGATTAGGATTGTACCAGCTAAACCTTCTTCCAAGACCCTTGGTGAGCCATTGGGGAACTAAAGATTTTGGGGAGCTTATTTTTGTTCTGCTTCCCTGTGTTGTGCTCTTTAAGATTTTTAGTGCTATAGGCAGGGGCCAAATGAAGGGGAGAGACGCTAAACCAAACTGCCCACAGGAATTTGCAATGTTGAGGCCCACTATGAGTTTAAAAAAAGGAAGAAAAGAAAGAGAAGACTGTACAAGAAACACGCTATGAAAAGCGGCCTGACTGTATGTGCAGGCAGGATAGATTACATTTAAAACATTTGTTATGGGAGCAAGAGTTTGCAGTCTGATGGGGGAAAAGGTAGGGAAAAGAAATTACGAGGAAGAGAAGACAGAGGACTACAGACAAAAGAGAGAGGAAGGAAAAGAAATAGTCTCATTTTCTTCTTCATTCATATTTCTGAACTGTGAAGCCCTTTGTCGAGCAAGACATAAATGAAATGTGACCTATCCCTCCATTTCCTTTCCCCTTAGTGTATAGTAAAGGAAAATTCATCTGTGCACAGAAAGAAATGCAACTCCTACACTTAAAGGAAAAAGACTGAGCAATGCAGACACAGAATGACAGATAAATATGGAGACACACAGATACATATGGGCATACAGCCACAGACACGCAGTGCACACAGTCATGAAAAAGAAACGACACAATACCCATGTGCACGCAACAGACACCCCCCCCAGGCATCGTGAATAAAAGCAGCAATAAAACCGTTCTATTACTACCATTTTGCACTACCAGACCGGCTTCACTGTAAAGCAAACAAAAAGCTTCTCCTTGTCAGAGCTGTGTTCCCTGTGCCTGCCAGCCCGGCATGGCAGCATGCAAAGGCTGCTGCAAGCTCTCCCTCTTCCACCAGCCTTGAGTGCAGATACTCAGCTCGGCCAAGGTCTGTCTTTGCTGTCAGAACTTTCTGTGCGGTACTAAAAAACTCAGCAAGTTTCATATGGTTAAAATGCTGAAATCACTGCCTCTGACTAATATTCATTTTCTATTTAAGCTCCCCTTCCCCCCTGCTTCCTGATTGCTCGCTGATTACATGCAGCATTGCAAGGCACAAAAGCGAACTGTATTTTAGCTGTGTACATGATTGTACAATCTCCCGACCAGACCAACGTGTGCTTTTCTCGATGACAACATTGACACAGATCCGGAGTGTCAGGTGGCAAAAGCTGCAGCCAGTTTCCCATAAGTCTATTTCTGGTGCAATGCAAGTGCATGAGCATGGGGCTGGATGTATATTTAACTCCACATGTTTTAATCCAAAGAGGTCAGGAAATAGGAGCATGAATGCTCTTGTTGTGGCAGATGGGAATGTGTTGGATTGCCCACATTGTCAGGCAAGGGGCCCTGGGCCTGGAGGTAGTGCTGACATCATTGTCTCTCTCTTGGTTTTGCCTGGAGCTGCAGACAGAGAAAGCTGTGCAGGCAGTAACCCTTTCCTGCCTGAGCTCGCATCTAGCACACTCTTCCACAATCTCCTCTTTGTCACTGTTTCTGCAGTCCCAGCCAACACAGCCTTCAAAGAAAATTGCTTTGGGCCTGCTTAGGCTCTGATATTTCCTTTCCAAAAGAAATAAATTGTATCAGCTTTTGGGGGAGAAGGTCAAACGTAATGGGAGTGTGTCACCTCAGCTGTGGAAAAGCACAAGCCCCAAAAGAAAGCCTTGGCATTTATCATTCAAATACACAGACAGGAGTGCACAAGGACACAAACCTTCTGCTATAAACACCCAAACCTAAGTGAATTTAGGAACTACATAAAAACTTGACATTTAAATACCCTTGACTCAAGGCAATCGTATAAACCCAGGAAAAGGAACAGGCTCCAGACTCTGCATCTTCAGTGCTTCCAGTGGTTTTCAGACCTTCAGGTAATGGCTGAGGCACAACCGGCCCAGTTATGGCTCCACTCTGCCCTGCAGGCACCCTTGTTTCTGACCTCCTCATGCTCCCCTTTCCCCACCCACATAACCTGTCCCCGACACCTCAGCAGGTACCCACAATGTCATCGGAGTTAGATAGCAACAGCTCCCAGGGGACTCAGCACAACAGAGGATCAAGTGTTAGGTCTGCAGAGAGGCTCTGGCAATGCCAAGGGAGTATGCAAAATAAATCCTATAAATCCAAGAAGTCAGAGCACGCATAAATATCACTGTGCTTCCATGCATTGCTCCATGGCTTTTAGGCTCTCTGAGAGTTATCTCCACCGTCCAGACTGATGTAACAGCCAATTTGGAGAATTTGAACCAGCAGCATCCATTCAGTAGCTCTTGGGAATCTTTAAAAGCCGCTTTTCCTAGTACATCAGCCCTTTTCTTCACCATTCTTCTCTGTGGTGGCATGGAAACAAGCCATGAAAAAAAGGATTTTGCAGGAAAACAATTTGATTCTGTATTTGCACTTTTCGACAGACAGCAATCCCCTAATGATTTGGGGTCATTTTCTCTTGCCTGTTCTTTTTTATTCTAGCAACATTAAAAAGATCCTTAAAAAAATACTTGCTTACTGTTCAAATAACAGAGAGGGACTAACTCCCCTTGCCCCAGTAATGCCAGAGAATCCCACAAAGCACACTGACCTCTCCTTCACTCCCCCCTGTTCTGCCCAGGGATTACAGCAGTCTCAATACAGGCTTGACCATGCACGGGTTGTGATTCCCAACCACTGCAAGATCTTTTATGAATGTAATTTCAGCCTTATCCACGTATCCTGACTTCTCTGTATTCCCATCAGACTTTTGATGTAAAAGTAACCGACATGGTTAAGCCTTTGGAGCCGGAATTCTGCATTTTCACCTATCTGTAGACAACCCCAGAGCAATACTGTGTTATAAAAGAAATCATGATTTGGTGGTATGTGTGTGTGCATTGAACTGCAGAAGGGAGTATGAGGAAGAAGACAACAGTAGTTTGAAATACAACATATTTAGGGTTTTTGTAAAAGGATTTGTGAAACTGGGAAATGACACAGATCCTCAGTCTCACCTGCAGCGCCTCTGCAGTATAAATTAACCACTGCCTGAACTCAGGGCTATGCATTCACTCTTCACACACACATCCTCCTCCGCTCCATGTGGGAAGAAGGGCAAAGACAGAGCACATGCTGCTACCTGCTCTCCGGGCAGCATTGCTGCTGGGACTGCGGCAACAAATACTGTTCAGATGTACATCACTTTGGTTCCTTCCACTCTGCTGGGATCCACATTAGCCCACAGGTAGGTCAGAATTAGAAGAGTAAAAAAGTAAATTGAGGGCCACTTGCTGCCCCTGTTCTCCTAAACTGCAGCAAATGCAAATTCAGCTCATCTTGAACTCTGTTCCCATCTGTTTAATTTGTTGTAGAGTGACATTTATGTGACTGTATCCAATGAATGAATCCAACATGTTCTGTATAACACAGTTTGGTGACACAAATGTACATGTCAGATGCTTGTATGGATATTTACACACAGACAACATATGTGCATTGAGCATGATTTCGGTTTGAATGTATAACACAGATACGTTCAGACTGCCCAGGTGTCTCCTCCAGTGCATGAGACCGCTCCAAGGCCTCTGATAGTGTCTGGGTCTATAAGGTAGGAGGGACTTCAGCACTATACTAGGACGGAGGGTCTATCTCTTAGCAAGGCCTCTTTGAGCACACGAGGTCTTGTGCCTGCACATCCTCTGGCTGAAGCCCAGCATCATGGCCTCTCTCCACACCCTGTACCAGGCACAGCCCATGAAGATAACTGTTGATTGTCCACGTTCAGCGCCTCAGGTGATGGAGTAGAAGACAGGCCGTTAACAGATGTTAAGAGTACCTTGGCTGCAAAATAGTGTGAGGCAGGAAACAACAGTGTTAGTCTTGCACTTGGTGTCCGACTTGATAGGTCTCCATTAGGAGGCATTGGTAAGACCTTGTAAACCTTAGGGATTCCCTGTCAGCTATAAAAAAAAGCTCTGTGGTGACTGTGAACTCAAAAGTCTTCCTCTCTAAGGTCCTGTCTTAAGTTATTAGACAAATACCACTCCACAAACCTTGGATTTGGACTGCAGACCAGGCCAGCCTGATTCAGTTGCCTTGCTTTATCTGCTGCCACTAGAAGAGTTTAACCCATTCCCTGGGGCTCAGGGCAGAGAGCCACACAGCCCCAGTGAATCAGCAGTCGCAAAAACATAGCACAGGACATGTTCAATGCCTGCCCCGCTCTGGGGGTATGAGAAGAAACCTGCCATTCCCGCAGAGTGGATGTGCATATGCCTGGGGCTTGTGCGAGTGTTTCGGTAGTATGCACCATTTATATGGTGCGGGTTTATTTGTGTGTGAATCTACATGCATAAGAGCGAAGAGCAGTTTCTGCTGGGATCACCAGAGGGATTTTTTTGCTAGGAAAGGGTTAACCGGAGTGCCCTTGCTGAGCTCCGTGTCTCCTTGCATTCCAGGGTAAATGGTGTTTTGCAGAGCCCGGTTACCTATGGCAACAGCAGAGAGGAATATTGCTGGCGAATCTTCTGAATCACAGGATTTACAGCCCATATGTTTATTCTGCAGTGAAACACTTCCAGCCCTGCTTCTGATGTGAGCTGGGAACCGCGAGAGGGCTTTGCAGAGCCATTTAAAAGGCAATGTGAGCTGGAAGCGAGGCATTTTTAATCAAAGGCCAGGTTCAAAAAAGAAAAACATAGCAGAATCGGAGGAGCCTCCAGGATGAGCTCTACTGTCACGAAGCATACTTGTAGTCACACGCCGCCGCCATTAATAATCTCCACACAATTTCGTGGCTACATAGTAATTCCCCGAATTTCTAGCCTCAGACTCAGCTCTTGCACAGCCACCCTGGGCAACTCAGCAACACGAAGAGGCTCCCAAGCCGGCACAGCCACGGTACCATCCCCTCGGCCAGAGCCCGCTCTCCGGGGCCTAAAGGCACCTTGCTCCCTCTTGAGCAATACCCGGACGGTGTACTGCCCCGTGGGCAGCAAGCCTAAATTAAAGTATCTGCTTTCTGATGTGTGCATGTACCACTGACTTGCAGAGCATTGTATGGATGCTCTTCATTATGGCTTTATAAAAATTTGAATAGTTTTTTTTTTTAAATGATCACAACTGGAGGGAGTGCTTTAAGCCTGTTAAGTATTAAGCATATTTATAGCATCATTTGAAAAACAAGAGTACAAATACATGCTTTTACATATAATTTCGAAATGCCAATGGCTTCGCTGAACTAACTGCATCTCATCTCATCCCTTCTGAGAAAATAAGCAGTTCCAGGCCTGGCTAAGCTGTGGCGGGGAGATCATCTGGGAATTCAGGAAGCTAACGGCACAAGCCAAGGAGCTGTGGTTGAATGCTTGAGCAAAGAATCATTTCACCTAACTCTAACCCTCTGAAAGTCAGGAATCTGGTCTCTGCTCCCTCTGTAGTCAGCAGAGATAAATTAAATTGTTCAAAGACAACTCATCACACCTAAAAGAAATACCTGTGCGGTTGAGTGTGTACATGCAGGTGCATCTCGCAGTACTGGAGACAGTAATGTGATCCCGGTGCAGGCTGAGGGCAGGTCACTGTAAACACAGCTAGACAGACACATCAGACCAAATTCACGTGGAAACGTCCAATTTATACTCTTCTTGCTGGAACTTGAATGCTCCCATATGTTGCTACTTCTTTACTAAGAAATTCGCAGTGTATGCTATGTATTAATCTAGCTATCTCAAAGCTTGAGAGGAAAATGCTACTCTAGCTGAATGAGGAGCTGGACATTTTGCAGGAGTGTGCTACTCATTTTTGAAAGCACAGAGGTAGGTCATTGCAAACTGTACTTGCTGTAACCTAGGAGGAATTTGCCTTGCTGATAAATATTTAACCGTCACGAAGGACCGATCTGCGATGCCTTGTATGGACACCCTTTCAATGGGTTCAAAGCAGTACATGCCATTTTTCAGGGCTGCAGCTCCAAATACACTTTTTTTTTCAGAAAGGGAAAGCAAAAGTAAGATACAAAGCAGTTGAATCACAGGGCTTCTGTGTGAGCCCTCAGAAGTCAGAAATGGGCACATCTGCTTGACTCAGATTTTTGTTCAATTTGGCTAAAAAGAAAACATTTACTTCTTCTTACTATTTTTCTTTCCCTCAATTTAGAAAAGAAAACAGAATCCGAGTTTATTGATCCAGTGAAATTTATTTGGGAAATTGCTTTGAAGCTGTGGACTAAGATAAACAGTAATTCATAATATATGTAGCAAATGATCATGCAAATCACAGAAGAGGAAAGAGAGGAGGAGAGTGGGAGGAAGAATTCATCCCTTAGACGGAAAATGAATGGGTCTTTAAAATAGGAGAACTGGCAGGGTATCTGCCTGCCTATCTGTGCATTGCTTTTTTAATTCACCCATCTATTGTATACAACCATCAAATACAAAATTAAAACTTGAATTCGGTTTGCCTGTTCATAGGTTCAGCTTGTTTGTTTGTGGGTTGTATTCAAGCCCCCATTACAGTAGGGAGATCTGAGAGGCAGTGGGGTTTGCATTATGCAGTGAAATCACTCAGACTTCAGATTATTTTGGTCAGATGGAAGGAGGGGGGTCTTTCTTTTTTGCCTCGCTTCTGGCTGAGGCTGTAAGGTTTTAGAAAAAGAACCAGCAATTCTGGTAGCAGGAGGAATTTTGCATGGTCGAAGAACGGAGAGTAAAAGCGATCTTTCCCACAAACGCATGTGTGTGCATGTGTGTTAGTTTCTCATTCTCCACCATTTCCTGAAAACAGGGCTTGGGGAAAAAGCACAGAGACACATAACATTTTTCCATTAGCAGAGCAAGCGGGGGAAGGTAATGGGTTGGGGGGAGGGGGTGGTAATCAGAGATCTGCTTAGTCTTCACATAAAGAAAAATGCCTGGGCGCCTGCTTTGCCATAAATTGCATCTGGTGGTTGGAGCTACAGCAAGTTATTAAAGTGACTGCATTAAAGTCATAATTCAGCAGGTCAGCAGCGCGCTCTGCAACCCCTCCTCCATCATCCCTCCCAGCCCCATTTTCTGAAGGGACAGAACACCGGTGGCCTGAATCAGCTCCTGCTGCTGCACTTAGCGGCTTTTTTCCCTGAGAGGGGAGGGAGAGGGGCGGAAGAGCAGGCGAGCTCACCCTACTGACTCTTCCTTTGCAGAGTCACAGGGAGACGGTGCTGCCCACCGGGGCCTGGCGATACAGGAGAAATCCCGCTTCCCAAATTTAGCTTTCCCCACACAGCAGTAGGGTGACTCCCTGGCTCCAGGCGCCCTCGTGCTCTGTAAATCGTTCTCCCAGCTTCCTTGCTGGGCTGGGAGAGGCGGAGGGAGAAAAGCGATATGTCAGTGTACCTCGGGGACAGGGCTGAAGGCAGAGGAATATATGCTGCTCATGCCCAATCGGATGGAGGGACGGGAATGGAAACTGCATCCCACAAACCCCAAGATGGATGCCGGGAGTGAGGGCTGTAAACAGGCAGCTTAGTGGAAAGCTCTCACTATCGAGGTCAGAAGCTGGCTTGGAGGAGGCAACATTTGTCTCACATTTTGCATTAATCTATTTGAGCAGCTCCCTGCCTCGCTGCTACGATGAAAGCTCCCTTCAGATAATAGCTTCCATTTCATTTTCCTTTATAAAACACCGGGCACATACAACTTTAGTGCTAAAAGGTTCAGGAGTCCTCAGCAGCTTTTCTGGTAACAAGCTTGTGCATGTGTGATTAAAAGGAGACTTGTAGGGGAAAAACCCGCAAACCCCAAAACTAAAGGGAAAGCAGATTTTCACCTCAGCCTTCCAGAATCCTCTAAAAGCGGTGATTTATTAAAAATAAAGATTTTTTTTTTTTAAGTGAATCACCTTGCAAAGATCCTTCTAAACATCCTCCAAATGCGGAAGGTCACCATGATTGGGGTTTGGTCACTTTTTGTAGCTGCAACCCATTTCTCGTGTTTCCAAGGGGACAGAAGTGCCCTGGAATCACCCTTGCACCTTTGAAAGTGCTCTGGGGCTCTGTTTTTACTGGCCTGGCTGTGGGGAGCACAGCAGGCTACAGGGCACCTTCCTTTCTTCAGATGCTAAATATTTTCTTAATGAATTTAAGGACGAACACTGAAGCTGAAACCTCTGAGATGACAAGTAGGTGCATGAGGTCACCCAGCAATGCCAGCTCAAGAAAAATGCCAGGTTTTCAATGCATGTTCATGGATGTGGGCTTAGAAAATGGCACGCGAGAGGGAAAAAGCATGCACACCACTATTACCTTAGCAGCAAAGATTCCTTGCTTAAAACAGACGTGCAAATGGGTATTTTTTCTGCAGATTACATGTGTTAAGAGACACTCTGATTTTTCCTTCTGCTTTTCACTAGCAGTATAAATACGTACCTTGCAGAGACTCTGGAAGAACACTGGGGCATGGGTTTCTTCTGCTACCCAGGCTCCACAAAATTGTCACACAGCTCCCTCGATGCACAGCCATACTTAAACTCACACCTATGGAGGACAAGTAGAACATGACACCACCTTCTGGGTCAGGATTTTTTTTATTCCCATTGAGATTTTATTATAGGCTTGAGATCATCTGAGAATTAAATCCACTCCTTGTCTACAGAATAGATAACAGCAGGGCAAGCTTCCCATATCACTGCCTCCTGCCAATGCAGCTCAGCCCTGACCTGGCTACCATTCATGACTGGACAGAGTAGAGTTCTCCATATCGTATTCATAGCCACTGGCCTTTGCAAACAAGGAGGAATTTAGAATCCAATTTGATTTTTTTTTTTTCAGAAGAGAAACCAACCAGCAAACCAAGCAGGAACTGAGCTGTGAGCCACTAAAATAATTTCAAATAGATTTCTTGTACACAATGTGGATGGCAACAACTTTTGAGCACTAGTGACCCAAGGAAAGTAAAGAATGAATAACACAAAATTAAAATGCGAGCTATCCTGTACCCACATGGAGCTGCTCCAAGCTTTGCGTGTGTGGCATTTGGCGGGGCTGCTTTGGAAAGGAAACACTCTTGTCACTGCAGCCTCACTCTCTAGCATTTACTGGAGCAGTAGATTTTTGTAGTTGCGGTGACCTAAGCACACAAGAAAAGTAAGCGTGTGATGGGAGAGCTTGTATGGCTGAAAGCTCGCCTGTATTTCGCAAGACTAAAAAGTTGAAAAAAGATATTGCCACTGCCTATAAACCTTGCCTCTCTATAGCTTGTCCCTCATTCATGTTTGCACTTCCGAGAATGCAGCAGACAAGCGTTAGGCATTACAGCTGCAATTGCTGTATTTATTATTCCGGATACCACAGCAATGAGACAGACATTCCTATGTGAGGTCTACGATTTTCCCCAAAATGTGAGGATATTAGTCAAGCTCACACCACAATGAGAAAATAGTAGTCCGCTGTATTTCCAGTGTTATTTCCAGCAACAAGGGGGCAGCAGGGAGCCTCGAGCAGAGCTCAGAATCGAGCAGGAGCAGACGGGCTTCAGCTCCTTATTTCCAGCCTGCTTCGGGCAATGATGGAGGAAAGTCCACTCCTTGATGAGTGTGATAGAGCCAAACCCCAGGAGAATACATGGGGTCTTACCGTGTTTCTCAAGCAGACGGGCTGGGAGTATCCTGCTAGGTCTCTTCAGTATATCTCATACTCGTTTCTAAAAAATCTGATGGTACAAATCATCTTTCTTCATCTAGCGTTCATGCTGTTTCACTGGACTCGTAAGGGACAAGCTAGGCTCCTCAGGATTTAGATTGTCAAGAATTCAGTTGCTGACCTTTCATACATAGAAATCTACTTTGCAAATGTACTGAGTCTCACAATTCAAGTGGGTTTTGGGGTAGAAACCACCATTTCAAACCTGCAGGTGCACCTGCACCAGTGGGACAGAAGAACCACAAATAATTTCATGTTCTACAGGATTCACCACAGGGAGTACCCCTAGCAAATTCTCACCCCTCTGGCTGCAGGGGTGCTGGCTGTCCACCTTCCTCGCAGCCAGGTGTACAGAAATCCACCCTTGGCCTCCCCTGAAACGCTGCACAGAGAAACTACCTGTGAAATGTCCCTGGCATTTTGGAAGCATTTAGTGTGTACAGCTGCAAAAAACTGCTTGCAGGGGCATTATGGACATGCTTGGGAAGTGCACAAATGAAAGACAGCATGTGTTTATTCCTACTGTTCAGACAAAAATGTAGAGTAATATTTGAGAAGAAATCTGAAGGCAGCTTCACTGAGCAAACTACAGTTTAGCCAGATCTAGAGCTGCTGTCCTTCCCTGCAACAGGGCTTCTCACTAAATCACAGCAGCTGTCCCTCCAGTGCCAGCAACAGCCAGGAACACAAGGAACCATTTTTTCTCTCTTTCCAGCACGGAAGCAACACAGGAAAGTCACAGAGCAGCACTGAGTCAGGGCTCTGCGGCACAGTAAATTTCTGAGGCTGCCTAGTATTCTAGGCACATCCTTACGGCAATAAACTCCTCAGCATCATATCCCAGCCAAGAGAGAATCTGGAGCAGCTAAAAATACAGCCCCTGCATCTCAAAAGCTTGCACACAGCAAACTGCTGCCTGTGCCCTCCACACCCTCCTCTCCCAGCACACACACCCAAGGCAGGTGATGATCAGCTCCAGCCCTCAAGGCAAGGACAAGAGAGAGCACTATACGTGGTGATGGGCATTACACACAAATTTAGGAACCTGGTTTTCTGGTAGGAAGGAGAATTTCTCCTTGCCTGGCACATGAGAAAAGACAGGTGGGGTCTGCATTGCCTTGGTGTTTTGAGGGGTGATTATTTCTCATTTTGCTTTGCGTAGTGAAACACCCCAAAGATTCTGGCATTAGCAGGCACCATAAATCTCGAGGACACCACAGCTGTGACTGGATTATTTATAGCTCTGCTTTTACATTACCAGCTCCAAAACATCACACAAAGAGGAAGGTAATGAAATCTCCACCTCTCCAGCCGTCGCTCTCTAATCTGAAACGGCATTTCCAGGAGCCATTTTCACTCAACCAGGGAGTCTAGGAACAAACACGTTCTCACCCTCCCACTCACTGTCAGACAGCCCCACAACTGGCACGCACATACACAATCACACACGCATTCATTCTCTACATTTCTCACCGAGAGATACAAAAAGTCTCATGCATTTGCAGTTTATCACACGCAAACATAGACATCTCTTCCCTTTCAGTCACGCAAATACAAAATCGCAAATGCATTCTGGGTTAAATTCTATTTTCACTTATGCTATGCAAATATAAAAGCTGAATACTTCCATTAAGATAACAGATTTACAACTGTGTAACCAAGATCAGAATATGGTGCTGACTCTCTCATACATAAATTTCCATAGTTGCTCCTGAATTTGTCTTTTTCCTCAGCCGCCTCTTGGTGCATTAATCATTCAACATTTAAATCAGCCATCCACTTGCTTCTTTTTGCTTTGTCAATGAAAATTGTTCAGCATTAATTATAAAACTCATTTTCTACTGAGGTTTTCTTGGCTTTTTTTTCATTAGTGGGTGGAAGTGTCAATTTACAGTCATCTTGTTCTGTCTTCAAAAATACCCTGTGTACCAGCTATACTGCAGAACACATTCTCTGTGTGAGAGCGCCTGTGAATGTGTGTGTGAGCTTGTGAATGTGTGAGCTTGTGAATATATATGCAAGATTGGGAATGCATGTGCATGCATGTGCATATGTAGAAAAGATATGGAGATTGTGTTTGAATTAGAAAGCCTAAATGTTTCTCAGGCTTTATTTTACAGTTTGAATTTTAACCACTTTCTGAACCTAAAGATTTTTATTCTAGCGATACAGATGATTTCAAGTTACAAAGCAAAGAGTTTATGGCAACTGCAAATGTGTTCTAAATCTAATATCTTTGGTGACAACAGTACAATACAGATCTAATTTTACACAGTGGTAAAATCTCTCCAGATTTGCTTTTATATTTTATAATCAAAAAGATTTGACCTTCCTGGTCCAGCACCCTGTGTGATCCTGCAGTACAAAACCAATGTGAGTACCGCAGTGCACATGGTAAGATAATAAACCAGTATGCTGTAGCCAACAGCACATCACAAGGCAATAAAACACAAAAGCTAGAGGATTTGGTTTAAATGGGAAATATTTTAGTGTATGGACTGAATACAGTAAGGCGGAGGCTGACTAAACTTGTCTTTGCAGGTATGATTTTCACAATTGTGAATGTTTCACTCTGTTACTACAAAGCAGAAACTACACCAGTGCGTAAATGCTTTCCAATCTTTTCATTATACTGGGATGCTGCAACCTATATTTAACCCGAGGGGAGGCATATACTCAAGAAACAATTCTCTCCTTGGCAATCATTTCTCCTACCAGTTATATAGAAATGTTAGACCACTTTAGCTGCCAACCAGGGATTACAAAAAGGGGGGAAAAAAGGCGACCAGGAGAAAGCTGTATCTCTCTGCAAAAATATATCATGAACCAATGCAAGATGTGAGTCAAGAAACTAAAGTAATCTCCAAGGTGACAACAAAAAGATGAAAAATGCGAATGTTTTTCCCCTTCTGGGATTCTGGTACGAGTTTGTCCTGTCCTAGCACAGTTACGGTGTCATCCCCTTCATGGGGGCCTTGCTTTGTGGAAAGCGATGGTTCAGGTAACTGGGTATGTGATATGCCGACTCTCTCTCCTTCCCCCAGATCTTAATTCTGTCTGGGCTGGTTGCCACTGAAATATGGTGCCTGTTCTGTATGCTCTGCCCTGCTTGAGATGGACTTGCAGTTTCAGTTCAGTTTCACAGAACTGCTGCCCACCATAAAACCCTGCATTGCAACAGGCAGTAATTGCCTCAATTGCAGAAAACACCCAAAGTAAAAGGCTCAGAAAAGAGTTCAAGAACGGAATCAATCCTGAACACTAAACTGGGGAGGAACGGGAAGCTGTCGAGAGGAGGAAGTTAATATTACCCAAGCTATATACATTCTGTGAGAAACAAGAAACCTTCAATCTCCACAACTATCAGGCAGTGCTTTTCACTCCTACTGAAAAATTGGAAAATAGAAAGTGTCTTTTTACTCTATGATGGAATGAAAATAAGTAGAAATAACAGTATTTAGTCAAATAACAGAGCATCTCTCTAATCTAACAGAAGTTGTGCTTTAGCTAAACACTCAGAGAGTGAGCTGGGAATACAGCCCAGGGTTTGGGTTTATTTATTTTGTACAGAGCTCTGCATGTGCTGCTCTGATGAGGTTAGCACACAAACAAAGAGGCAAGATACTTTGTTAGTCAAGCGGTGCTCTCTCCCCCACTGACAGAACAGGAGGAAAAAGGTGAGTTTGATTCTCATTTACATCAAAACCATTTTGTACGCCTGGGAGCAAAAAAAAGGAGCTCAAAGTCAAGCCTGCATTAGGGAGCACGTCTCCTGGGTAGGTAACTTGGGAAAGCACTACAAATGTAGTCGGAGCTTATACAGGCGAGCCGTGCTTCTGCAGTATCAGGAGCAGGCTCACTAGGTGAGGAGACTAAAGGACCTGTGGCCTTGGCTCTCCCGTGGCTCCCCATGCAGAGCACAGGCTTCCAGTCACACCATGCAAAAGTGCTTTGCAACCCTCCTTCCCTTCCCTGCCTGCCACTGTATCTTCCTACGGAAAGTAAAATTTACTCTAGCTTGTACCCCTTCTCAAGTAAAATAACCTATTCCAAGAAAAGCACGAGTTTGCCATTATAAACACATCGACGCTAGAAATTCTTATTAGCTAAGCTATGCTGGTCAGAAATCATTTGATATCATACCCATGTCAGCAGGGCTAGGACAAACCTGCCCTTAGATGGACAGAAAGGCATTTTATGCCAAATTCTAATTTACACCCATAACTCTTTACAGTTCTTGCCAGCGTGAAGGAACCTTGGAAGGAACATATACCATACCTGTTTTGACCCTGCTTGCACTTCATACTAGTGTGAATGAGAATTTGGAACTGTGAGTCCATATGTGCCTCCAAATTGCTTCTGATTTTTCTACATGCTTATTTTAGTAGTATTTGTCACCCAAGTGTATGCAAATAAAGCTTGCAGAGGAGTTCTGAGTAATAGGGAGATAACAGCCTACCGCTGTTTATTAGACTACAGCTGATGCCACAGTAAAAAATGCTGTTGGTAATTTTAGTTCCCTTCCTTAGGGACACTTCCTGCCCTTCCACATCGTTAACGAAAACTGCTGGTGACAACGCATCCAATCACAGTACTGGGAGATCCTCACAGAGACTCATAACGAAACAGGCTCTTGAGCCTGATTTTTTCTTTCTGCTAATCTTCCAGGTCCAGATCTTCCTCCTCTTCCAGAACAGAGGTGAAACGCATGACATGGCAGAACAAATGAAGCTTTTCTATCCCTTGCCTATGGTCTCCTTCTCCTAAGGTCACATAACTTCATTCACAAGAACTGTCAGTCCAATTCCTTTCATAGCCATGACACTAGCTGAAAGAATTTTTAATGCACTTAGATTTTAGTATTGTATTTTTACACTTTTCATCTTAGGTTTCATTGTCTGTTAACCATCTTAGACTTCTAAAGCCATATTTCCTTCTGAGTGATTCTGTCTTTTTCCACTTGGCAAGTGTCACATTTTTCTGTGATTTTCTTATGGCATTTAAAGCAACAGGATCTGTTTTATTTACTTACCTCTCTGGGCATTCACGTCATTGCTTATTTTGCAAGAAAAATGCACAGCTCCAGGGTTACTGCCCCTTCAAAATCATCCAAAGAAGCCCACCTACTTCATCAGACCTCCAAAACTGGTGACAAATTTTGCTTTTTCCTTACGTGAAAATTCTGAGTGATTCAGATACATAGGTTCAAGTTTTCAGCCACTCTACATATTAGGCATATACTAAATTTGAATGAAATCATTTGCACATGTGCAACCTACATTTATGCATGCAAATCAGGCAATTAGGTACAAAATTACCTGATTTGCATACATAATGCTAGAACCAAGCAAGTAATACACAACAAAAACGTATTCTATTAATATTATTTTCTTCTGTTCTGAAATTAGCTGCAACTGGTTTAGGAAATACTCAAGATTTTCATCACTCAAAATGATTAGTCTATTTGATGAACATTTCTAGGCCTACTGATGTGCTGGCTAATTACATATATCAAATGATATTGATGTTGTACCATGTTTGGTAACTTACCATGAATTTTACAATAAAATGTGGAATTCCACCTTTTTCACATTTAGAATTCAACTTAAAATTCATTTGCGCAAATAAATCTTGAGTGCATGAATATTAAAGCATCGCAACACAGATGCCCCCAAAATTTGTTTTTGAATTCAAATATTCATTGAATTTTTTTTTGCTGTTTGTGCAATCCAGCTGCTTTTCCATGCATACAAATACAGAGCTGCTGTAAAAGCAGCTGCATATGTAGAAAAAGAAGACGGTGAAAACAGAGTCTGTGCAGTCTCATGGATATTTCCTACAGGACTGCAGTTGTAAGCAGACAGGTCACACCTCATAGATAATGAAACAAGAAGCTTTCCCTCGGCACAGCAACGCCAGAGGGGCCTGCCTTACTGGAAGGTAAGTGCATACCCTGGGAGAGCTCTGGTGACACCCCTGACCCTGACCTCTCCTCTCCCGTGACTCGCTCTGCCTCCCCCTGCCTCGCTGCTCTGCACATGTACCAACACACTTCTTTTGGTTTGCTTCCCTTTGCTGTGCTCTGTCTTGCTTGGAAGGCAAACTCCTCAGGCACAGACCTGTCCTATTTGTCTACAAAGTCTTATGCATACTAAGGGGCTTTAGCTGTAGAATAAATAAACAATAACTGCACTTCTGCTGTGGTGCAGAGACGTTTTTGCATGTCTCTAACTGTTCTCATGGGCTCATCTCCAAACCCCTGTAAGCGGTTCATTATCAAGATGGGGTCACCAATACTCTTTCAGATAAGGGCAGATCTTTGATTCCTGTAATGGCGGTACAAAGCTCCACACAGCATTCAACATTTCATTCCTCGTGCATCCTGGAGTTTGCCTTCTGATCAAAGATGCCCATTTTACAGAGGTGAGCTTCCAGTAAGTTATCCAGTGGCAATCAGTTCTTCCCCCAAATATTCTGGTACCTTTAATTTAAAACTAGGCAAAATGCTGAGGAAAATGGTTTCCTCACAGTGTGTGCAACTGCACATGCCATAAATTTCACCTGCTACTATCTAGCTCGTTCACCTGTCACCAGTGTGTCAAGTCCTCCTGGTTTGATTTTTTTATGCTTGAACAGCACTTTCAATCTTTTCAACATCCCCTCGTGTTCTTTCTCCCTTAGTATTTAAATTGTAAGCATTTCTGAAAAGACCATGTCTTCGTCTTCTAAAAACTATGTTGCATATCTTTGGCTGATGCAAGAAAATAACTATAAAGACCATCAAGATATTTGACAAAATCAACATTTAAGAGCCGTCATCTTGTGACAACCTTGCTGTTGATTATCCGTTGCCTTTCATTTCAGGAACTTCTCACTGTTTCTTATTCACAGACAAATTGGTAATGAGGGACTCTTCACCTCATGACCTATTGGTCAACTATCTATCTTATTTATTTTATTTCCAGTACCTTGTTTTGCCACTCGTAATTATTCAACCATTTGGCTCTTATTTGTCTGTCCATCACAACAGCTTCAGAGCATCTCCCAAGCATTTAAAACCAGAAAACTCTGTGTGTCTCCCTCTCTTTTTCATCCCTGCCTGCTGAAGGATAGAGCTTGCCTAGTCTTTCTTTCTTGCCTTTGCCTCTGGCACTTGTTCATACTTCATCCTCTATTTCAGGCTAAGGGTCTCCAGACCTCCTTGACACGTGTCCCAAAAGAGGTACATTTCCATTTCTTGATCTTTTCTGACAGCAACCATCCCTTCCCACACTCAGCCATTTCATTTTTATAAGGAAATAAATACAGTAGCAAGTCAGCACCACCTTTGTAAGCTCAAGAATTTGTAAGAGGCACTGGAAAGCCAGGCAGGCCAAGAACGTAAGTGCATCTGTAAGTTATATGTATTTCAGGCTATGGAGGTAAAAAACCAACAGTAGTTCTTCTGTCCCAAGTAAGGTGTACTTCATTCTAATCCTAACATCTATCACACTTCCAAATAAAAAATTATACTTAAAAGGACTCAGGGCCTTTCATCGTTCATGTTCGTCACACATACCTAGTTTAACCTCACAAATTCCTAAAGAGGAAAAAAGCATTTTGTAGGAGATCCTATGCTTATACCATATACCAAGCTTCCTTGATATATTTGCAAACAAATTGCTAAGTGTAACCTGCCTCTCTAAGGACCCATGGACCTGGAGCAAACCAGCTACGTAAAGTTATTGGACCCAGCAGGGAAGGAGCCAGAGGAATTACAGAAAGGACTTAGTAGTGGGAGCAAATTAAATGGGTGAGTTTTTGTGTTGTTTGCCTTGCTGTGGCAAACAGGTGCCTCTAGCTATGTGTTCAAAGGGGGACAAACTGCTGACTGAATGGACTTGGGACCTTGAGACAGAATAATCCTAGGGAAAAGTAAACCAGAAGCTTGTGCACCATGAAGCACGTTGAGAGGCAAATGGACTGTATCACTAAGAGAAAACTAGAGCAGCTACATAAAAGACAATGGCAAAACCAAGAGGTAGATATATCTCAATGGATTCTTCTGTTGTGAGGGGGAAAGACGGAAACGTCATTTATCTGCTGCTGAAAAACCAGCAGCAGACCAGGCACTCCTCCTGCAGAGTCAACAAATGCAACAGGAACTGCAGCTTGCACTTCAGGAGGAGAGATTGCTGCAATGTATGCTGACACGGGGTCTGGGGAGTAGTGCTGGACTGGCAGAAGGCAGTTTGGGCCAGCTTCGCTCTATGCTGATGGAGCTAAAACATGACCCTCAAATGCCCATCTGCATTTCTGAATGCCTAGTGCTGCTGCTGTGGAGGGTTAAAATTGAGTAGCTACAGAGCACCTCCCCAGTGAGAGGGCGCCAGGCAGCATAGTGTTGAGCTATTTGGCTCTTGTTCTGGCCAGGCTGAGACTGGCTGCAGAGGCAGTACTGTCATTGCATCTGGGCTGCATTACATTCATGGGGAGTGTGCTCATTTATAGCGCTCAAACAGACAGGGAACATCGCTACCTGTATGTTCAGAGATGAGAACGGTAGCCTTGGAATGATATCCGCAGCATTCTGCTACAAAAGGCAAGGAAGACTTGTAGCTTTCCGAAAAGCTTTAGAATTATTAGTCCTACATCAGCTTACAGAAGGTCCTCCTGAGAGCAGGGAAACTCCAGTAATATGCAGCTGACATGCAAACTTGCGCACCCAAAGCGATTGTTCACTGGAGCATATATAGATACGTGCCCAGCATATATTGTGTCATGTGCCATTTGAGCCACGGGTGGAGGTCTCTCTGTTCAACACAGCAGCTTCCTGCATCAGGCAGCCAGAGAAAGTCTTGAGTGGCGAGTGAGGGGTAAAATGTTGAATTGAGACCAAATGGTCTCAAATTGTGTGAGAACTCCACTGTTGCCCAAACGAAAAATCAAGAGAAGTCTGGTGACTACATTGCCAGACTTCCTTAGGGAACAACAGCCAAAAAGCCTTAAGAAGCTTAGTAAAAAGAGCTACCCAGGCCCAGACATCTTTAAGCATCAAGGAAAGCTGGTATATCAGTATGCAGACTTGACAACCCTGAAATGGAACATCATTGAGAAGTCTGTGTGGTAATGAGACAGGTCCCCATCAAACCATAGAACTAGCTTGGAGAAGACCCTGAGGGTAATTGTGTGTGTGCTGCTGAGGATCCCTTAAATGCTTGCAGCAAGTTAATATGGTGACTCTCACGGCGCTGGGAAGGAATCAGGTGACTCTACAAAGAGCTCACCTGAGAAGGAAACTCTGTGGAGCAGGTGGCAGCATACAGTTCCCACAGACGTGGACTGAGATATGAGCATGAAGGGCCTGCTTTGAGCAGAGAAATAACCTTGCTCTGGTCTGGTCCCTTGGTTCTAAGGTTTGAAGAACTTGTAATGGCTTTAAGCATTTGCCATCTTTTCTGGGCTGGAGGACAGACCTGATGGCTATACAAGTGCTGGGAAAATGAGGAAGAATACAGCTGTACTTACAGGCTCTGTGCTGGAAGGATTTTTTTCCTTAAAATATTAAAAATCTTTAATTTTATGTAATCCCTTATTTGCAACAGCAGGAAGGAAATGTGGGGGTTTTAAAGTGACTTTAACCTGATGTTGTTTTCAACAAAGGTGCTATTAACAACTGTTGTTGTTATACAGTTCTACAGAGTTATGTTGTAATTGATTTCCATAGCAATGTGATCATGTCATATATTCTGGATTATAACTCAGAGGGAGAGGGGATGGGAGAAGCATGGAATGAAGACTACAGAGCAAAACCTGTCCTGATTATTACTTGAATCTTGAATGTTCTTATTAGTCCAATTTGTTTAAACAGTGTTTATTTGTAGGTAATGTTGAGGATCCAGACAGGCTGCACCTGCCTCCCCAGGCATGCTCAAACACAGCCTGGGATTGCACATCTTCAAGGGAGAGCAGGGTGGGGTTCCTTCAAATGACAGAACCTTCTGCAAGGAGGAAGTTTCAAGCTGTAACTTGCAAAATATGGTCAACACACTACTGAAAAAATCCAGCCATCATAACAAGGAAGATTTAGGCAGAGAGCTGCAATTAATCATGCAAAAAGCTGAAAGGAGCTGCTCTGTGTGTTAAGCATGTGCAGTGCAGTTCTCAAGAAATGCTGTTGTCTCTTCCAGCATGAGGAAAGACAGGTACACAAGAGCACGAGAATTTCTGCATCATTTCCTGGTATTTAACTGTCACACAAGCCACTAGACATCCTATCAAGGATGCTGACTAATGAATCTATCTTAGGCTGCAGGTCCTTGTTAGCAGGTGACTAGATGTCCACAGATCACACAACTGATACTATCCCTGATGGCTGCACCTCTTGCTGCCTCCCCTCCAGCAGAAATGATGCAATGAGCACAGCTAAATGAGTACAGTTGGATGAACAGAAGAGTTGACTGCGGGGGGTGGGGGGTGGGGGGGCAGAGGGAGAGAAACACTCAAAACCACAGCAAATGTTTGCCAAAAATGAGTATGTATACTTACCAAGGTACAGCTCTTGAAAGGCTGCATCCTTTCGATAAGATACATGGCATAATCTTTCACTGAAGGAGGTGGGATAAAATAGATGTGCCAACTGGCCTTTCTTATCCACGCAGTCTGAGTTCTTCAGGAAGGAATTATCTTTACATGTAACAGGGAGTCAAGCACATCAACAACACTGAGCAAGTAATAAAAAATACTCCAAAATTTACAGCTGCAGGAAGGCAAGAGCTCTTTCAGTTGTTTTAATCCTAGATGTTTTGTGCCTTCTCTTTTTATTTTACAGAAATAAGTTACAGACACTGAGGAAGAGAGTTCTAAGAGAAAATGTCTAGCATATCAAGCTAGATCAAATAAACCTGCAACATCTTCACGTCAGTGGCCTATATTTTCCACTAGCAGACCAGATATTCAGGCTTCCCACTCCCTCCCTAGTTCTGCCCCTAGCTCTGACACAAATCAAACCTACAAAAGCACGTTGTCCTCACCCCAACTGTATGCCAGCCTGGACATGTTCAAATGAAAACCTGGGCTATGCTATGATCTTGTCTCTTGTTAACGTGATGTGTGCAGTGAAGAGTAAGATTGCCTGATAGGTCCAGAATACAGCAATTCAAAGCAACCCCCTCCTGTCTTTGATTTGGATGTGCTGTGCCTTCCATCATAGCCAAAGGGGAGCTCCTACCTCTGACACACAGGTATGCACTCTCCTTCACCCCAGCCCTTGGTATGTTGCATCAGCAAGAACGGCAACAGCCTCCAGCCTTGGAGCTATCCGAGTGAAGGACGCAGGCTACAGGGAAATGGCCTGGCTCTGAACGGTGCTGTTCCCAAACACCTGTGTCACAGAAGTGCGTTTGAGTTCAGCTGTACACAGTCATCATGCTTTTACCCCAGAGGAAGGGAGATTAGCAGCTGGGGCAGTAACCAAAGGCCACAGTCTCCCTCATTCTGATAGGCATTTGCCATGTGACCTTGGCTAAAACACTTGAGATTACCCATCTGGAGAACGGATAAACTAACGTAGCGACTTGAGGAGTAACTTCACCCCTTCCTGGGCGCAGTCCTCAATTACGGTTAGCAAAGTCCCAGCCAGCTTTGCATAAAAAGCACTTATGCATGGAAGGGCAAAATGCCATTTTGGCTTCAAAACAGACTTGGGGCTGCCTCCCCAGGAGAAGCCCCCCACCCCTTGCTCATGTTTGGCGGCCCAGATGCAGAAGCTGGCTGCTAAATCAGTGGTTTGCCTGAGGAGCGAGCAGAGGCTTGCAGCAGCATGGCTGCTTTCTCTGCACATTCCTCTGGTGATGCTGCTTATTACCCAGCATGCAGATAACCCTGAGTCAAGGCTTTGGTATGAGCGGCGCTGCCAGGAGCTGCGTGCTCGGAATAGAGGGTTACAGTTTAAACCAAGGTGAAGTGCCGTCCCCAGCCAGCTGCACCCTGCCTGCCTCCCCTCCTCGGCTGGAACCGGCCACCCCTTCACCTATTTGCAGAAAAGGAGCTTTCCAGTCCCTCCCCTCCACCCCACCGCTCACCCAGGGATCATTCCCATTGAGAAGCTCTCAGCCTAATAGTAATCCCGACGAATTTAGCTGCTCCTAATAAATCCCACCCCTCTGCCCCTCCCAACCTGCCTCCATGCAAATCCATTTGTAGGTTACTTGAACAATAGCGGAGCTGTAATCAGCCCTCCCGTCTGGCAGCCTGCAGGGAGGGAGGGGAGGAGGATGATGACAGTGGGGAATTCTGCTCGGCTCCTTGAAGCTGCACAGACATGTTTCATGTCCCCATTCCCATCCCCTGCGCAGAAGCAGGCAGGCGGGCAGGCAGGCGAGGGATCACATGGCCGTCTAGGCCGGGCCCATGCCAGCAGCAATTACATGCTGTGGTGGCCCGGTGCCCCCTCCCCGGCCCAGCCCAGCCCGGTTCGGTTCAACCCGGTTCGGTTCAGCTCGGTTTGGTTCACTGCCTCCCAGTCCCTGCCTGAGCTGCCATGCCACAGCTGTGCCAAGCCGCTCTGTGCTGCAGTGGGGTTGCCAGGCTCAGCCTCCACTCAGAGCACTGAACAAAGCCAAGGGCCTTTGCACTGGCCAAAAAACAGAGGAAAAGACCCCAGTGAAGCAGGCTCGGGGGAGCCAGTCGCCCTGGCACACTGAGTACTGCTCGGACAGCAGTGCCAGCCGGAAAGAAGGTGGCAGCTCCCCATTATAGCTCTCTTTGGGGACAAAGAAAAAACACAGTCTTCTCGCTGTTAAAGCTGATCGGTGTGGGAAGGGGGTGTTTTCTTGAAAATAAGTTGCTATTCAACAGCAGCTCACATCTTTGAGGTTTCTTTGCAAAGGGTCATAAAAGCAGCAGCGAGTGCATATGGCTGCACAGGGCTACCGGGGGGGAGGGCTGTGAGCGGATGCCAAATCAGCTGAAACCTAAGAAGCTTGACCTTCCTCACCTCCACCCCTGCTCCCACCACCTCCAAATAACCTTACAAGGGCGCATCGGGAAGGCAAAGCACACAGCAGCAAGGGGAATGCAATCTCAGCCCAGCAGCAGGCAGGGCTGTGTGGCTGTGTGTCAGGGGAGGGAGAGAAGGACGCGTCAGGGTAGCTGCAGCCACTGTCAGCAATGCACACTGATACCAGCGAGGTTCATTTCATTTCATCGAGCCAAGCACAGCAGTCAGACTGTGCAATCTTGAACCTACCTAGCCCCAAGTAGCTCAGCCAGTCCAACCAGTCAGAGACCGTACTGGCCGGACAGACTGGTGATGAGCATCCTCCCCCTCCTATTCACATGTCTAACCGCTCCCTTCTGCTTTTCACTCTACAGTTCCCTGAATGGCTGAAAGAGAGTGAGTTTGCTGTCAGAAACTTGAAATGACACGTAATCTCCCGTGTTTCTTCTCACGGAGCTAGGTGAGCCTGTTCCTAGGGCGAAGAGCTGGGCTCCCGCAGAGCCTCCCAGTCAGGGCCAGCAGCATGGGCTGGGCTGCCCTGTGGCGACCACGTGGAGAGAGAGATGTTTGGCTGGCTCGTCAGAGGAGCCCAGTAGTAGCCTCGCTCAGCGCACACACACCTAATCCTTCTTTTAAGACGTACACCGGGGAAAAGACCTTGTCTGCAGTTCTTTTCACATCACCCCATCAGCAGAGGCATTCCCCTTCCCAGTCTGCATTACAGGTTTTAAGGCAGGGGCTGAAACAACAAAAGCTCAGCACACGGTTTTCAGACGCTTTGAAATTAAACCCAGCAGTGCCTATTTCTATACAGGAGGGTGTAACTATGCCCTCTGCATCTTCCAGGGGGTGGTTGTAAGGACAACTATGTGGGTACAGAGCTATGTTTTGGGTAGAAAATGCATGCTGTAATGGATTCTGATGGCTGAATGCCAAGGGGGAAGCTGTTCTCCTTCAAGAATAGCCTTACAAGAGTCAGCATTACAGTGACAGTTCAGTACTCTGCTGCAAATCTACAGGATGTGTCACTTTGGCAGAGAAAGAGGCTGCTAATGCACAACACAAACCATCCTCCTATGAATGGAGAATGGCTGCATACCACAAAAAAAGAAAATGGCAAGACCTAGGGAAGAGGGAAGCTGCAAAGCGACTACTGCATAGTAAGCTGGGAACCTGAGAGCTCTGAGGAGACAAAGCCCTATTCCTTGAGGGGAAGAAAAACTCAGCTCGCAAGACACATAAAGAAGCAGACAACCCTTTTTCCAGTGACTGCTGCAGCTCTGCAAAGCTATGCTGGCAGCCAGCCTATTTTAAGAGATTGCAGTTTCAAAACAATGTTAGTCTGACTAGTTTGGAGCTCAAATGTTAAGGGGGGGGAGAGCATGCTCATATGCACGACATTGCTAAGCAAATAAAAAAGATAACAAGGTTTGTACTAAATGACACCAGTTAGCATTGGTGAACTCTAGCTTCTGATGGAAGTGTGTAGTATTTCCCTCAAACGGACATAGCATCTCTTCACTGCATAAACACTTCCATCTCCAACTCACACAGAGCTGCCAATGCTTAAAAAACAAACATCCAGTGACACACATGTTCTAACCCATTTCTTAGAAAACAGGTTACAAGGCTATTAAAAGGAATGTCGAGAATAATCGAACGAAAAAAATACCCAAAACCAACCCTCCTTGGGAAAATAAACCATTTAAATACTTCCCCATTACAAGAAGGAATGAGAGCACAACAAATGACCACCTGGACAAATAAATTCACTTACAGAATTTATTCAAGCAAACACGGGCTTTACCTTAAATAACTGGCAAATATGGGGGAGGGGAGCATTACTGTAAAATACAGAAATCAGCTGAATCTCTGTACCTGAGACTCGCTGAGCAGCTCCCTTTTCCTTCTCCTCAAAAAAAGGTTACAGCTTATTTGTCAGCTGTGGACATCTTCAGAAAAACCTATGGAGTGGGTTCAAAGAAATGCTGGCTAATATGCCCAGACTGGCTGCTTAATGAGCCAGAGTGAAAGAAAAGGTCACATGGTTACAAAAAAACTCCATACAACAAATGCCCCGTAGCTACGGTTAACTTTAATTAACTGCAGTATTACAATTCACTTCAAGCTTATTTTCCACCTATGTCTACTGCCCCTTACCTTTCCTTTTCCTGCTAAAAATCAAACTGATGAGTGTCACAAGTGGGCTTATGTTTCCAAAATTCTGACTGATAAGAGCTTTTCAAGAATGCTCTGCAATTAAAAAATTCCACCAAACGGGGCTCTTTCTAACTCCAACTACTGATGACTGATTTCAAGATTACAGGAGTGGTTCTGTTTATATAAATCAGGGTATTCACGCTTCTGTGACATAATTAAATGTTGAACAGCCGGTAGTTTTTCTCTTTTAATGGCAGTTGCAATTCAGACATGAATGTTACTTCTCTCCTCGTTAGGTTTAAATTTGAGTTTCATCCGTGGGTACAATTTTTTTCTCTGCCAGTCATGAGCTCACAATGTTAGTACCCCTATCTTGTGATTTAAACTGCTGTGTGGGAACCGCATGCTTAGAAGTAATTGAAAATAGGACCAGTACAAATCTATACTCTAAAAAACATATAGGCTGTATCCAATAATTAACTCAATAACTCAAAACATTCCTTTTCTGCATGATTCCCTCCAATTCATTACATAAGAACAGTATGTTCTGAGATTTTTAAGCACCAATATATCACTTGGCAGAAAAGAATAATATATACACAAAGTCATTGTCTGAAATCACAGATATAGTGATGCCAAAGACCGAATCTCAAAACATAACCCACGCCCCCCCCCCC